>QARZ01041119.1:195961-227423 GCA_013407115.1 Glycine latifolia | reverse complement strand
TTTAGAATAAAAAACATTTTACACTGCAATAATCGATTACAATAAGAGCTTAATCGATTATTTTGTTCTTCATCATTTCTGGAAAACCTTCAAGAACAATATAATCGATTACCTATCGAATTAATCGATTATTTGACCTTCGTCTTCATGTAAAATGTCTTGTTGAACTTTTTAATCGATTATTTACAGGTAGTAATCGATTACATGGCTATATATGATTTTAAGATTGCACTGCCATAATCGATTACCATTTCTCGTAATCGATTACATAGCCTTTGAGAAAAGCAAGTTTTACTAGAATAATCGATTACCAGAGTTCGTAATCGATTACTCAATGTTTTGAGAAAATCACACTGAACTAGCATAATCGATTACTGTGATTTGTAATCGATTTCATACACTATTAGAAAACACCTTGTCACTGGAATAATCGATTACATCTCAAAATAATTGATTAATTTGCTTGTTGCTCAAACCCAGAAACTCAAAGAACACTTTAATCGATTAAAGTGGTGACTTAATCGATTACATAAGTATTTTAATCGATTATAATGGCGATTTAATCGATTAAAGGTCGTTACGAAAATCTGTTTAAAATAGAACCATGGCTCAGTTGCCTTTCTAACTCTGTGGAACGTTACCCATTCGCGATTTCTGAGCTTAAACAGTTTTGTGAGCATTCTTAAGTGTTTTCTAAGGGATAAAATTCGTTCTTGCTCCATTGTGCATTGATTATGTGTGTTTGAGTCATTCTTGGAGCTTGAACTCAATTCAAGATTAAGGAAAGCTATGCTTATTGAGTTGTAATCATTCAACCTGAGCTGGTAATTTCATTTTGCATTGCATCATTGGATCATCAGGTTGTTTCTCTCCTTAATCTGGTTGTAAATTTCGTTTTACTCTTTTCTTTGTAAATTGGCTATTGTAATTGGGTTCTTGCATGTATCTAGAGTAGGGTTCTCTAGGTGGAAGAACTGTGTAGTGTTCTTAGGTTCTTGTCTCTTAGAATCTAATAGGGTTTTAGATTTCTGCACTTTATCTAGGATTGATAAAGGGAGACTTTGTAATTGATTGTAAGAACTGAAAATTATAATAGTGGAACTCTAACCTAGTGTTGGTTGGAAGAAAACTGGATGTAGCTTCTAGTGTTGAAGTGAACCGGTATAAATTTAATTGTGTATTGCTTCTTTATCCCTTAACTCATTATATTCATTGTGTTCTTGATTATAATTGCCTGATCAATTATATTAGTTTTGATTCATTGAATTCCTTGGGGCTGAGCTACTTGATTGAATAAAATATATTGGTTTTGAAAAGTGATAAAGATCCTAAGAACTCTGATTTTGATTAAAGAAATTTTTAATTTACCAAGCTCAACCAATTCACCCCCCCTCTTGGTTAAGTGTGAGATATTCATATAATTTTAAATTGGTATCAAGAGCTGGTTCTTGAAAGGTACTCAAGATCACATTTTGTTTTCAAAATAAATACCTCACGAATAACTTTCAAGGAAGGTGCCTCTTTAAACAAACCTCCTTTGTTTGAGGGTGAAAATTTCAGCTTTTGGAAAAATAGGATGAAAATCTTTATTCAATCAAATGACCCAGGTGTTTGGAATGCAATAGAAAAAGGTCCTGTGGTGCCCATCAAAACAGTAGGTAATGACATGATTCCCAAAGAATGGGATGAGATGAATGATGCTGAGAAAAGAATTGTTCAATATGATTTTAAGGCCAAGAATATGATCACTTCTGCACTTTCCTCTGATGAAATTTTTAGAACACTTAGATGCACAAGTGCTAAGGAGATGTGGGAGATGTTAGAGATTACTCATGAAGGAACTAAAGAAGTCAGAAGATCAAGGAAGCACTCATTGATCCATGAGTATGAAATGTTTAAGATGAACTCAAATGAAAGCATTTCCCAGCTCCAAACAAGGTTCACACACATTGTCAATCATCTCTTGGGACTTGGAAAGACTTTTGATGTTGAGGAACTAAACATCAAGATCTTGAAGTGTCTCACTAGATCTTGGCAACCAAAGGTGACAACAATCAAGGAATCCAAGGACTTGTCCAAGATGTCAATGGTTGCACTCTTTGGTAAGTTACTTGAATATGAATTAGAATTGTCTCAACTAACTTGTGTTGAAGATGCAGAAAAGAAAGGCAAAGGAATTGCTCTAAAAGTTGCAACATCTAAAAAGGAAAAAGAAGAAGAATCAAGTGATGAGGAAGATGAAGAGAACATGAACTTGGTAGTAAAAAGGTTCAGCAAATTCTTGAAGAAGAATAAGGGCAAAAGATTCTCAAGGAACACCAAGAACAACAACAACAGCAACAAGAAGATTGACAGCAAATTTACATGCTTTGAATGTGGGAAACCTGGCCACATCAAAACTGAATGCTCAATCTACTTGAAGAAGCAACAAGGAGACAGCAAAATGAAGAAGGATGGAAAAGCTAGAAAAGCCTATATAGCTTGGGAGGACAATGATTCAACAACCTCTGAATCCTCTACTGAAAATGAAAAAGCAAACATGTGTCTTACCTCCATTGTCAATGAAGATAATGATGATCTTCTAGATGAAGAAGATGAGGTAAATTCAGAACTTGACCAAGATATTCTTGCTTTTCAAGAGATGCACAAAGAGGCTCAAAAGCTTGCAAGATCTAACAATAAACTTAAAGAGAATATCAAAGAACATCTTGCAAAAATCTTAGAATTGCAAACTGAAATTTGCAACTTGAAAGAAGAAAATAAAAAACTTGTTTCAAGTTACAAATTAAATGGTTGTGTATGTGCCTCTTCCTCTACAAGTGTTGACAAATATAAAATGTTGCAAAAAGTCTTTGATGAGTATAGAATAAACCAAGAAGAGAAAAATATGCAGCTTCTTTCTAAGAACAATGAGTTGATTGATATCTTACAAAAGCTCAACAAAGGAAAATGTGATTTGGAAAATATGTTGAGTGCTCAAAAACATGCTGGAGATACTTCTGGATTGGGGTATAAAAGGGGGTCTAAAAATGCCAAAAGACAATATTTGTGACCCAAAAACAGAAGAATAAAGGGAGATCAAGAGTCAATCAAAATGTTTTCTTCAGAAAATCTTATAAGACTGTTGTTTGTAACTATTGTATGGAGAGAGGACACACCTCTTATAAATGTTTTGCAAGAATGTTCTATTTACCAAATGGTGAGTGCATTTGGGTGGAAAAGAAAAAGAAAATCACTAACCCCTATGGACCCAACCTCAATTGGGTACCTTCTATCTTGATTTGATTTAATTACTGCAGATATGTCTTAGAGCAAGAACTTCTTTGTGGTATCTTGATAGTGGCTGCTCAAGACATATGACGGGTGACAAATCTTTGCTCACAAATCTTATTCCTAAAGATGGAGGCTTTGTCACTTATGGAGATAACAACAAGGGTAAGATAATTGGTGAAGGCAACATTGGAGATAGCATTAACACCAAGATAAGCAATGTTCTGTATGTGGATGGTTTGAAGCACAATCTTCTAAGTATAAGCCAATTATGCGACAAAGGTTTTAAAATTTCATTCAATGAGAATTGTTGCATGATTTGTGATGGCCAAAATGGTGAGGTCATTCATATAGGCAAAAGGAAAGGTAATATCTATCTACTCTCTTTTGACCATGCATTCTTTCACAAAACTTCATGCTTAATGAGTAAGTTAGATGAATCTTGGTTGTGGCATAGGAGAGCTAGTCACATCAACATGCACCATATAAACAAGCTTATTAAAAAGGACTTAGTAATTGGCTTACCAAAACTCAAATTTGAAAAGGACAAACTTTGTGATGCTTGTCAAAAGGGGAAACAAACTAAAATATCTTTTCAAAGCAAAAATATTGTTTCCACCTCTAGACCACTTGAATTGCTACACATTGATTTGTTTGGGCCTTCTAGAACTATGAGCTTGGGTGGCAATTATTATGGGCTTGTGATTGTTGATGATTACTCTAGATATACTTGGACTTTGTTCTTGAAATCCAAAAGTGATGCTTTCCATGCTTTTAGAAAATTAGCTAAAGCTGTTCAAAATGATAAAAGCAACAAAATTGTCTCAATAAGAAGTGATCATGGTGGGAAATTCCAAAATGAACATTTTGAAAACTTTTGTGAAGAAAATGGAATTAACCACAATTTTTCAGCTCCAAGAACACCTCAACAAAATGGTGTTGTGGAGAAGAAAAATAGATCCCTTGAAGAAGGTGCAAGAACACTTCTCAATGAGACAAACTTACCAAAATATTTTTGGGCTGATGCAGTTAGTACAGTTTGCTACACTTTGAATAGATTTCTCATAAGGCCTATTTTGAAGAAAACCCCTTATGAGCTATACAAAGGCAGAAAACCCAACATCTCTCACTTGAGAACCTTTGGCTGCAAGTGCTTTGTGTTAAATAATGGAAAAGAATCACTTGGAAAGTTTGATGCAAAGGCTGATGAAGCTATATTTCTTGGATATTCATTACAAAGTAAAGCTTATAGAGTTTTCAACAAAAGAACTATGTGTATGGAAGAATCTGTTCATGTAATTTGTGATGATTCTAACTCCTCAAGAGAGGAAAAGAAATGTGATTTAGATGCAGGTCCTATAGAAGAAATTGTCCAGCCCTTTGAAGAAAAAGGAGAACCAAATGCTGCAACAATTCCATCAACATCTAATAAAGAGCCAAAAGAATGGAGAACAACAAGAGATCTCTCCCTTGATAACATCATTGGTGAAGTTTCAAAGGGAGTTTCTACTAGATCCTCATTAAAAAATCTTTGTTGTGACATGGCTTTTGTTTCACAAATTGAACCTAATAGTATTAGTCAAGCATTGTTAGATGAACATTGGTTAATGGCTATGCATGATGAGTTGAATTAATTCAAAAGAAATGAGGTTTGGGAATTAGTCCCTAGAACATCAACTCATAAACCTATTGGCACTAAATGGGTTTTTAGAAATAAGCTGGATGAAAGTGGAATCATAGTAAGGAACAAAGCTAGATTGGTTGCTAAGGGATACAACCAAGAGGAAGGCATTGACTATGATGAGACTTATGCTCCAGTAGCCAGATTAGAAGCCATTAGGTTGTTGCTTGCATATGCTTGTTTAATGAATTTCAAATTGTTTCAAATGGATGTCAAAAGTGCTTTCTTAAATGGATACATAGATGAGGAAGTTTATGTAGAACAACCTCCTGGATTTACTGATCACAAACATCCAAACCATGTTTACAAATTAAGGAAAGCATTGTATGGTTTGAAACAAGCACCTAGATCATGGTATGAAAGGTTAAGTAAATTTCTGATTGAACAATCTTTCATAAGAGGTCAAGTTGATAAAACCTTGTTCATAAAAAGAAAAGGGAAAGATATACTATTGGTTCAAATTTATGTAGATGACATAATCTTTGGTTCAACTAATCCATCAATGTGCAGAGAATTTTCAGTTACAATGCAGGGAGAATTTGAGATGTCAATGATGGGTGAACTTACATTCTTTTTGGGACTACAAGTCAAGCAATTAAAGAGTGGAACCTTTCTTAGTCAATCAAAGTATTGTCAAGAGATGATTAAAAAGTTTGAGATGGAAAATTGCAAGGATGCTGCAACACCTATGGCCACTTCTACTTATCTTGACATAGATGACAAAGGCAAAGGTGTAGATGAGTCCAAATATAGGGGAATGATTGGCTCCTTGCTGTACCTTACTGCTAGTAGGCCTGATGTAATGCTAAGTGTTTGCTTGTGTGCAAGATATCAAGCAAATCCAAAAGAGTCTCACCTTACAGCAGTTAAAAGAATCCTCAAGTACCTCAAGGCAACACCAAAAGTGGGATTATGGTATCCTAAAAATGCACCAATCAATATTATTGGATATTCTGACTCTGATTTTGCAGGATGTAAACTTGATAGACAAAGCACAAGTGGTACTTGTCATCTCCTAGGAAGCTCACTCATATCTTGGCATTGCAAGAAACAATCCTGTGTGGCTTTGTCAACTGCTGAAGCTGAATATATCTCAGCTGGGAGTTGCTGTGCACAAAGCTTATGGTTAAAACAACAATTGCAAGACTTTGGAGTTGATATTAAGGAGATACCTCTATTGTGTGACAACACAAGTGCCATCAATATCTCAAAGAATCCTATTATGCACTCAAGGACCAAGCACATTGAAATCAGACATCACTTTCTTAGAGACCATGTGCAAAAAGGTAATATCAAGATTGATTTTGTTGATACAAACAATCAATTAGCTGATATATTCACAAAACCCCTTGATAGAGATAGATTTTACACTCTAAGAAACATGTTAGGTATTCTTGATGAATCAAACATTTGCTAACCTGCTTGATATGTGCCAAACCATGTGAAAAACACTTGAATACTTGCTTGCATTTGAAATTTCGAAGTTGATGCATAAAAACTGCTCACTCTGCATAATTCACTGTAATAATCAATTATGTGTCAGGATAATCGATTAAAACCACTTAAAAAGCCACTAGGAATGAAATATCAGCTCAGGTAATCGATTACATAAGCAAAATAATCGATTATTCATCATAAAATTCCTTTTTCAGAAAACTCATTAGACTGGAATAATCGATTAAACCAACGAAATAATCGATTACATAAGCTTCCAAGTGTTTTACAAATTAACACTCCCACTGGTATAATCGATTACCTTACGGGATAATCGATTAAACGACTCTAAAACTCATTGATAACTGTCTTCACACTGTGATAATTGATTCCAGCTGAGCGTAATCGATTACATTTCATCTTCCCCAGCTATACTGCTATGAATTAATCGATTACTTAATAAATTAATCAATTATTGTTAATTCTAAAAATTGAATTTTGTAAAGAAATAATCGATTACTTAACGAAATAATCGATTATACCTGGAGTTACAGAAGATTCTGTCAAATCTAAAAAGATTTTCTTGGAAATTGTAACTGCTCAACTGCTACAAATTCAAATTTTGAAATCTCTGAGCCTTAAATTGTGTAGTTAATGTGTGGTAACTATTTCTCATTTTCAAATTCAAAAATTTGAAGCCCAAATTAGTCTATAAATAGAGCCTATGTCTTGTGTTGTTCTCACACCTTACTCATCCCTCCTCTTTAAGCATTTATGTACGTTTTTAAGCACTCCTCTCTTAAAGTTTGAAACTGTGTCTAAGATTTCTTTTCTTCTAAAAACCATGTCTGCACCCAAAAGACCAAGGTCCTCCAAAAGGAAAGCTGAATCCTCTAACCCAGCAGCCAATAGGTTAGATCATTGGTTCTCCAATGAGCAAGATAAGCTTACCTACCTTCAATTTAATGCTACTAAACTCATACGTCCTCCCAAATATCTCTCTCTAGACTGGTTTAGCAATGAGGGTTTTCAATTTCCTGCCTACTTAGAACCTCAAGGCCTTAGGAAATTTGTAGAGATGAAAGGTACTTTCTACCCTGAATTGGTCAAGGTATTCTATACCTGTGCCAAGTTCTCAATGAAAGGAACTATTCTAACCCAAGTTAATGGGGTGACCATTGAAATAACCCAAGAAATATGGGAAGAGGTTGCTGGCCTCACTTTTGATGGTGAGAGGAGGTTTGAAGAAGAAGTGGGAGGGTACAATAGGGTTGATACCTATAGGGGGGTGTTGATTGATCCTCAAATGAGGTTAAGACTTAGGCTAAGCACTGGCCCCATGACCCATGAGGACAGGCTTCTTCATTACATCATCACATACATTCTTACACCTAGGGGCACAAACCATGCCCAGGCTACTGATGATGATTTACAGCTTGTCTATGCCTTGAAGAATGGCATAAAGATGAACTGGATTCTTGTTCTCCAGGAAATTATGCTGAAATCTAAGAGATTGGTAAACTATCCTTTCCCATATCCTGTCCTTATCTCTAGGTTCATTGACTACTTCCAAGTTGATGTCTCAAATGAGGTAGTTAACAACACCAACTCAAGCAACAGCCTCATCAAGGAGAAGCATCTCACAAAATTGGGAATGACCAAGAACCCTCTTGGATGGCAAATGGCTGGCCAACCACTTCCTGCTCCTGATCAAGGAGATGATGCTGCTGATGATGAAGATACTACACCTGCTGAGCCATCCTACAGCCCATTTGAATCTTTGATGATTCAGAAAATGGATGCTTTGCTTACACTCCACCATGAGCATAGGGCAAAAACCAACACATCTCTGGAGCAAATTAATTCTAGGCTTGAGAACATAGAGGCTAGGATTGTACTTGACTACTCTAGGCCAGAAGATTAAGCTTAAATTTTCATGTTTAACTTTGCTATCTATGTTTTTATTTTTCTCAATATATACTGCACTTCAATCATCAATGAATGAAATTTGCTTGCTTTATTTCCCTTCGTTGCTGTGCACTTTGTATTTTTTTGACTTTGACAAGCCAAATAGGGGGAGAAATAATTGATTTTGATCTTGAACAATCAATCTTGGATATGCTCTGCTATACACTCTGTTCTACCCTGTTTTTTGTTCAAAAGTGTGCCCAAATTTCGAGTTGAATGGATTGTGCAATTTAGGGGGAGCTGAGTACTTAAACTGGACCTATTAAGCACATAAATCATGTAAATGAATGCTGAATGAATCACAAATGCTTTTAACACTTGTTCTTGGCAAGAGAATTTGAAATTTTTCAGGTTTGCAAAAGCTCAAGTTTTTTCCCAAATTGGTTCCTCAATTAACTTCAAATCCAACTGGCAATCAATTGAAGATTTGGCATGTTCAAAGCCAAAAAGGGGGAGATTTTTGGATTCAGGGGGAGTTACTTAAGGAATGCAAAGAAATTTGATTCAAGCTTTGGTTTTGAGCTTTCAACATGCAATGGATGTCTTGAAGATTATTTAGGATGAAATGTGTAAGAGAAAAGCAATTCTGGTGATCCAAGTGCATTGCATTCATTTAATCATTAATCAACTTAATTGGTCTAACAAAAATCACAAGGCTTTGGCAATTTACCTAAGGTTTTAAATTAATTCAAAGGTTTTAGAATAAAAAACATTTTACACTGCAATAATCGATTACAATAAGATCTTAATCAATTATTTTGTTCTTCATCATTTCTGGAAAACCTTCAAGAACAATATAATCGATTACCTATCGAATTAATCGATTATTTGACCTTGGTCTTCATGTAAACTGTCTTGTTGAACTTTTTAATCGATTATTTACAGGTAGTAATCGATTACATGGCTATATATGATTTTGAGATTGCACTGCCATAATCGATTACCATTTCTCGTAATCGATTACACAGCCTTTGAGAAAAGTAAGTTTTACTGGAATAAGCGATTACCAGAGTTCATAATCGATTACTCAATGTTTTGAGAAAATCACACTAAACTGGCATAATCGATTACTGTGATTTGTAATCGATTTCATACACTCTTAGAAAACACCTTGTCACTAGAATAATCGATTACATCTCAAAATAATCGATTAATTTGCTCGTACCCAGAAACTCAAAGAACACTTTAATCGATTAAAGTGGTGACTTAATCGATTACATAAGTATTTTAATCGATTATAATGGCGATTTAATCGATTAAAGGTCGTTACGAAAATCTGTTATAAATAGAACCATGGCTCAGTTGCCTTTCTAACTCTGTGGAACGTTACCCATTCGTGATTTCTGAGCTTAAATAATTTTGTGAGCATTCTTAAGTGTTTTCTAAGGGATAAAATTCGTTATTGCTCAATTGTGCATTGATTATGTGTGTTTGAGTCATTCTTGGAGCTTGAACTCAATTCAAGATTAAGGAAAGTTGTGCTTATTGAGTTGTAATCATTCAACCTGAGCTGGTAATTTCATTTCGCATTGCATCATTGGATCATCAGGTTGTTTCTCTCCTTAATCTGGTTGTAAATTTCATTTTACTCTTTTCTTGGTAAATTGGCTATTGTAATTGGGTTCTTGCATGTATCTAGAGTAGGGTTCTCTAGGTGGAAGAACTGAGTAGTGTTCTCAGGTTCTCGTCTCTTAGAATCTAATAGGGTTTTAGATTTCTACACTTTATCTAGGATTGATAAAGGGAGACTTTGTAATTGATTGTAAGAACTGAAAATTATAATAGTAGAACTCTAACCTAGTGTTGGTTGGAAGAAAACTGGATGTAGCTTCTAGTGTTGAAGTGAACCGGTATAAATTTAATTGTGTATTGCTTCTTTATCCCTTAACTCATTATATTCATTGTGTTCTTGATTATAATTGCTTGATCAATTATATTAGTTTTGATTCATTGAATTCCTTGGGGCGGAGCTACTTGATTGAATAAAATATATTGGTTTTGAAAAGTGATAAAGATCCTAAGAACTCTGATTTTGATTAAAGAAATTTTTAATTTACCAAAGTCAACCAATTCACCCCCCCTCTTGGTTAAGTGTGAGATATTCATATCATTTTCAAAAATTACTAGCGATATTGGAAGTCACACTGGATGATATTTAGAAGTGATTTGATGATCTATAGGAATGAGTAATATTAATTTTGGAAGTAGAGGTTGAAGGGTATGGAGTCAAATGGTTTAAATGCTTGAATATTAAATTTGAGGATGAAGTAGTAAGGTGGTAAGTGATGATTTCCTTATTTACGAAAATATCAAAACCCAGGCAACCCTGCTTACTTATAATACACTCATCCAAGTTAAACTCATCCTGGCCATCCCGGATAACCCTATCCTTGTATTATAATCATCCAAGTTAAACTCATACCGGCCAGCCAGGAAACCCTACCTACTTATAATACACCCATCCGAGTTAAACTCATCCCGGCCATTCTAGATAACCCTATCCATGTATTATAATCATTCAAGTTAAACTCAACCCAGCCATCCAGGCAACCTGACCTACTTATAATACACCCATCCAAGTTAAACTCATCCCGACCATTCTGGATAACCCTATCCATGAATTATAATCATCCAAGTTAAACTTAACCCGGCCATCCAGGCAACCCGGCCTACTTATAATACACCCATCCAATTTAAACTCATCACAGCCATCCCGGATAACTCGATCCATGTATTATACTCATCCAAGTTAAACTTAACCCGGCCATCCAGGCTACAACCATCCCGGTTGTACTCACCCCGGCCATCCCAGATACAATTACTTATGATACACCCATCCAGGATAAACTCACCTTGGCCATCTCGAATACAACTGTTTAGGATATAATCATCCAGGTTGAACCCATTCTGATCATCCCGGCTACACCAACCTGATTTTTCCTACCACGTTAGATAGCCATATATTATTAAGTGAAAGAAGAAGTATTATGGTTTATTAGTTAGACTACTAACATGATTTCCTGTAGCTTGAGGATATTCAATTATCTTGCCCAAGTTGGTAGGATTTTGCTTAAATAAGGTATGGTAGTTTAACCATACTTTTGGTACGTATGATGTTATGATGTAAATATCTTTCCATAAGGTAGTATGTATTTTCTTATGGATTTTATTATGGATGGATGTTGATGTGATGATGGGTTGATTCATGTTTCCAAGTCCAGTACGAGATTTTGTGAAACAAAATCTGATACTACATATAGTACAATATGTAGTGACCAGGTGCAAATATATGGTATAAATCATGCATGTTTGCGTAAGACGATCGCAGCGTCTACACCCAGTACGAGGTGTATCTACATACAGTACGATATGTAGAGGCCATGTGCACCCTGAAAAAAATTCATTTCATGCATTCATATAGTTTGCATAATTATTTTATGATGATTTACTGACGTACTAACGTGTTTTGATGGTCTAGATTCTGCCTACTGAGAAATTTTATTTCTCACTAGATTTGTTTCATTTTTTTTAGATGGCAACAATGGTCAATTTCCTTGAAGCCTTGGATTTGTGGGGGTACAAATATAAAGAAGTATTTCTAGGAAATGGATGATGAAAGTGTGTGTAGTATTTCTATGTTTTAATGTAAAATAATATGGTTATGTACGACGGACTGTGTGACTTTTAATGATAAGTGAAGTAATAACAATTAGCATATGTTTAACAAGATAATTTACCACCTATATAATTAAACAAATTCTAAACTTTTACTTTTATACATTGCATAATAATAAACAGTAAAAAAAAATTATCTAGAAATAAATTAGGTCGTTACAGATGCCATGCTCCCAGTGGAAGTGGGAGAACCTTCATTACATTGTACACTCTACAATGAGCAAGAGAACGAGAACTCCATAAAAAGAGAGCTTAATCTTGTAGAGGAAGTAAAAAATATGGTTAAGGTAAGGATTGAAGCTGAAAAGCAAAGAGCCTCAAGGAGCACTACTATAAAAAAGCAAAACAACAACGGTTCTAAACCCCTTACGATGATGATTGTAGAACCATTGTTGTTGCACGTGTCATCGAAAATGATGACATTCGGCGACAGTTGTAAAAACATCTTTGTTAACCCTGTTTTTTTTTGCATACTTTCGAATACTGTTTTTAAGTAAAAACCGTCATTGTTTTTGCTTATATATAAAGACGGTTTTGACTCATAACCATCTTCATTGATCACTTTTTTTTTATATGCCTACAAAGACAGTTTTTAAGCCAAAACCGTCTTTGTATGTATATATACAAAGACGATTTTGCCTTAAAACCGTCTTTGTTTATCATTTTTTTTTATAAAATGCCTACAAAGATGGTTTTTAAGCCAAAACCACATACAAAGACGGTTTTGCCTTAAAACCGTCTTTGTTTATTATATTTTTTTATAAGATGCGTACAAAGACGGTTTTGGCTTTAAACCGTCTTTGTTGATCCTATTTTATTTTTATAAAATGCTTTCGAAGATGGTTCTTTGAAAAACTATCTTCGAATGTCCCATTCTAAGACGATTTTTCAAATAACCGTCTTAGAATGTCTTTTTTAAAATAAAAAATTTGATGATTCGAAGACGGTTTTTTCGCAAAACACGTCTTCGAAGTCTACTTTCTAAGACGGTTTTTTAGATAACCATCTTAGAATGTCTTTTTTAAAATTAAAAAAATAGAGGATTCAAAGACAGTTTTTTGGCAAAAAAAAGTCTTCAAATGTCTTTTTATAGAATTTCTTTAAAAAAAACTTATTCTCTCACCTGCCCCTTCTACAATAAAAATTATAATTAGAAAAAAACTATTTTCTCTAACAGAAAGAGTGAGAGGACCCTTAAGGCTTACAAACTAACAACGATTTGGAGATTGAAACTTAAAAAAGGAAGCAATTTAATAGGAACTCAAAATTTCAGATAATAAAATATGATGCATAAAATTATAAGGCTCACAAAAAATCTTTAATTTCTCTATGCTTTATTTAAGCAACACTAGTCTTCCCCAAAGTCATTCATGCACTTATCTTGCACCTACTGGCAATTTTTTTTTTTGGCATAATTCACAAGCTTAACAAACATCAAACTCCAAAATCATACTTCAGGCTCTTATATATGCATTGTCTACACAAATATATAATATTCCTTACATTAATGCACTTTTTTAATTTTCATGGCTTAAATATCTTTTTAGTCCTTCCAAAATTATTTTGTTTTTAGTCCTTGCAAATATCTAAAGTGTTTTAAGACAAAAAGTAAAACATTGTGTAGTATACCTATGAGTATCAGTTGAACAAGCCAACACCCTCGAATTCCCAATCAGAACCAAGGCCTACACGAAGTTAAAATTCAAATATCATGCTTTGTATCAGATATGGCATAAATTATATCTTAAATTTATAATAAATAATTTACATTATGATATAAAGTTATTTTTAATTGAAATAGATAAAGGATTAATAAAACTTAAAACACAAATAAAAATACAAAATATAATAGTTTAAGTTAAAAAAGATATTTTTTGTTAATGATCCCAGAATAGAATGAAAGTGACTAATATACACATTATGCATAGTAGATAGATCATAAAACCCAAAACTTTACATAAGTGGCATCGCCTGAATGGGAACAATCCTGGGGTGTAAAACGTGTCCTAGGGAAATAAACTTTAAAAGACTAATCTGTGCAACAGTGATTGTTGGGTAAAATGTGTCCTAGGGAAATAAACTTCAAACGACAATAAGCACATGAAGCCATACATAGCAAATGGAAATTAAGAATTCTTAGGCTCAAAATTGACTTCTTCGAGTCATTTGTAGAGCATCCAAAGGAGATGTAAAAGATGTGAAAACTATATAAGGATTTTGATTAAAAAGGAAAAAATTAAATACTAGTAAAATAACTAAATTTTAGTAAATTCTTCATATTTAAATACAATACCAGTAGCCAGGAAAAATTAAGTACATTCTGTACATGGCACCTAAATTTCAGAAGACGAGTACCATAAGAGTCCCAATTCTCAAACCTTATGATGTCATGCCACTAAGTAAATATGGAAAGAAGTACAAGGGAGAGAAAAGAAGACCATATTCATGTTCTTGCTGATAAGATGCACCAAAAAGTCAAAGTAATAGAAATGGAAACACTCCAATCATACCCATCCACTAAACATGAATTGACCAAATGATGAAAATAAAATAAAGGTTGGGCATAAACTTCCTCTTTAGGTAAAGTATTCAATCAACAATAATTCAATAAGGTTTATTTTACCAAAATCATCTTTTGAATATTTTATTTTCATTAGCAAAATGGTTTGCAAGGTTGACAAGTAAACATAACAATAATGCTTAGACATATATACTTCTAGGTCTAAAAGAGACATGACAAACATAACATGGTCTGAATTGCAAGGAAGCCTAACTGAATTGCAATAATAGCACAAAAAAGTTTAGTTCTATAAGCATCATAACATACCATCAACGGATTGGCAGCAAATATACTAGAGAGGAGGTCTCTACAATGTTGAGATATGTGAACATAATCAAGGATTTTGTATCGAAAAGCCATTATACGCTGCAGAATAGGAAAGGAAGTCAGGATAAGAATGATGTGAAAATAACATGACACATTATGCAAATCAGTATTGAAAGGGAGGAAACACACCTGAATTGTTTTCCTAAAATTCCTAGGGTCATCTGTAATTCTGTTACAATCTAGGGATTGAGCCTAGTCTCCCTAACCAACCACCAATAATACCAGGATCCCCATTCACAACTTGGTAGCTACTATTTAAAGCTAACTAACTTCAACTGTAACTGGTAACAGTCAGTTACAGGTAACTATAGCTATTATTCACTAAGTTGTAACTAACATTTGTTAGTTACAGGTACCACTGACTGCTCTGGCTTCTTCCTAAACCTGCCATGTGATCTTGCTGCATATACTTCCCTTATCTGTGGCCTAACAATACTCCCCCCCAAAAGAGCCACCTTGTCCTCAAGGTGAAAAGCAGGAAATTGTTGGTTTATAACTGATTCTGCTTCCAAAGTAGCTTCAAAGTCTGGTAGATCCTTCCATTGAATCAACACTTCTATTGTACCTATTGGTGAATTTCTCACAGCTTTCACAGCCATTGGCTCAACCTTTAATTCCAAATCATCAGTTAGCATTGCAGGTAAAGGTTGAGGTCTTGCTGTAGGAGAAATAACTTTTTTAATAAGGATACATGAAATACTAGATGAACTCTACTTTCAGGTGGTAGAGTTAACTGATAAGCCACTTTTCCAATAACTTTCTTAATCTGATATGGACCATAAAATCTAGGTCTTAATTTCTCATTCAACTTTTTAGCCAAAGATTTTAACCTATAGGGTTGTAACTTGAGGTAAACCCAGTCTTCTACCTCCCAATTAACATCCCTACAATGCTTATTAGCCTGGCTCCTCATCTGGTCCTGAGCCTTAAGTAAATTCATCCTGAGTTAATCCAATAAACCATCCATATCCACTGAAGCAACAGTTGTACCTTTCAATAATTGAGGTGGATCTCCGCCATATAAAGCCTTAAAAGGCGTGAGCTTGGTTGAACTGTTGTAATTTGAGTTAAACCAAAACTTCGCCCAACTCAAGCAAGCTGGCCATTGCCTGGGTTTCTCACCTGTAACACATCTCAAATAAGTCTCCACCCCTCTATTAACTACCTTAGTCTGGCCATCTGTTTGGGGATGATAAGCTGAGCTAAATTTCAGCTTTGTTCCTGCACTCTTAAACAATTCCTTCCAAAATTGGCTCAAGAAGATTTTATCTCTGTCAGAAATTATTGTAGTGGAAAAACCATGTAATTTCACTACTTCCTTCACAAATAATTCTGCAATGTCCTTAGTTGTGAAAGGATGGCTAATGGGAAAAAAATGAGCATACTTGGTCAACCTGTCCACCACTACCAAGATTGCATTTTTTCCTTGTGCTTTTGGCAGCCCTTCTATAAAGTCCATAGAGATGTCAGCCCAAACCTATGTAGGAATAGGAAGAGGTTGCAATAACCCAGCTAGTGACAAAGCTTGATATTTATTCTGCTGACAAATTTCACAGCCAGCTATAAATCTCAAAATATCCTGCCTCATTCCTTCCCAATAAACTATGGTTGTTATCCTATTAAAAGTCCTGAAAAAACCTAAATGACCACCCACTACAGAATTATGATACTCCTGCATCAAAATAGGCACCTTAGGAGACATCTTAGAAAGCGCTAACTTGCCTTTATACCACAATTTCCTATTTTTCAGAGAATATCCTGGATGTGCAGCCTTATTCACCATTAAATCTTGCATAATTGTTTCAATTTTGGATCAGCTAAAATTTCCACCTCCCATTCCTCCTCCTTATCATAGCTGATCATAGAGATTGTTGAAAATGTCATCCTTCTAGATAAAGCATCAGCTGCTTTATTCTCACATCCAGGTTTATACAAAATATCAAAATAAATTCCATCAACTTGGAGGTCCACTTAAACTGGTCCTCTCCCATTAGCCTTTGTTCTGTCAAGAATTTTAGACTTTTCTGATCAGTCAAAATGGTAAATTTTCTGCCCATCAAATAATGTCTCCACTTTTGTACTGTTAATACTATAGCCATCAGTTCTCTCTCATAAACTAATTTTTTCTTAGCTATTTCTGACAAAGATTGACTCCAAAAAGCTAATGGCCAACCCTGCTGCATAAGCACAGCTCCTAACCCTTTATTAGAAGCATCAGTTTCTACTGTAAAGGGTTGAGAAAAATCAGGAATGGTAAGGACAGGAATCTCTGTCATAGCCAATTTTAATTTGTTGATAGCTTCCTCAGCTTCTTCACTCCATTGGAAACAATCTTTTTTCAACAAATCATACAAAGGCCTAGCCACCTTACCATAATTCTGAACAAACCTTCTATAATACCTTGTAAGGCCCAAAAAACCCCTTAATGCTTTCACATTCTTTGGAATGGGCCAACTTCTCATGACTTCTAGCTTCTGGGGATCTGTAGCCACCCCTTCTCCAGAAATGATATGCCCCAAATACTCCACCTTGTGCTGCCCAAAACTGCATTTCTTCTTATTAACTAATAAATCATTCTCAATTAACAATATTAAGACAGTTTTCACATGGTTAACGTGATCTTCCACAATACTGCTATATATGAGAATATCATAAAAAATACTAATGCAAATTTCCTCAAATAAGGCTTCAGCACCTGATTCATTAAAGCCTGAAATGTGGAAGGAGCATTTATAAGCCCAAAAGGCATTACCATAAATTCATAATGTCCTTCATGGGTTCGAAATGCAGTTTTGGCAATATCATGCTTTCTCATCCTTATTTGATGATATCCTGACTTGAGATCCAGCTTGGTGAATACAGCAGCTCCTCCCAATTCATCTAACAATTCTTCAATAATTGGTATGGGAAATTTATTTGGAATTGTCACTTTGTTGAGAGCCCTATAATCAACACCAAATCTCTACCCTCCATCCTTCTTCCTCACCAAAATAATAGGACTTGCATAAGGGCTAATACTAGGTCTAATAATTCCCGAATTCAACATATCTTTAACCAGTCTTTCAATCTCATTTTTCTGGTAATGTGGATACCTATAAGGCCTTACATTAGGGATTTCAGCTCCATGGTTCAATTCAATCCCATGACCATGCTTCCTTGAAGGAGGAAGACCACTATTATCTTGAAATACCACCTTCAATTCTTGCAGTAAGCTTTCCATCCATGTAGGTACCACACTCACATCCTGAACAGCTTGTAAATCTTGACAACACAACATAAAACCTTCTCCTTCACTCCTCAAAGCTTTAAAAATGGAGTTTAATGAAGCTACAGACCTAGTCAGAGCAGGTTCTCCTTTTAATACAATAGATCCTCCCTCTTTAGGAATTTTCAAAGTCAACTCTTTGAAATTTGCTTTTATTTCTCCTAAAGAAGCTAGCCATTCCATTCCTAAAACCACATCCACCCCTTTCATATTAAAAACAAATAAGTCTTGCATAATTTGTAAGCCTTGTACCTGCAATTTAACAGCTCTACACACTCCTCCACACTTAATTTTCCTCCCATCTCCCACCTCTACTGTATAAGGTTTAGTATTAGTCACTGGTAGCTGCAATAATCTCACTGCTGCAGCTGAAATGAAATTATAGGAAGCTCCACAATCCACCAAAATCATGACTTTACTACCTTCAACCATTCCCCACAGCCTTATTGACCTTTTTGAGGTCAGTCCAGCCATACTATACAATGATAGTTGCATGTTCTGAAACTGCTTTTCTTCCTCCTCACATATCACCTCTTCCATTTCCTCATTCTCCCCTTATTCCACTGCCATAATCAGTACCTGGAATTGCTTGTTTGGACACACATGGCCTGGTCCAAACTTTCCATCACATCTGTAACATAACCCTTTCTTAGCCTTCTCCTGAAATTCAGCATTGGACAGCCTCCTGAAAAGTCTACCCCTATATGATCCATTGGATTTAACATTATTGGAATCTCCAACTGAAACTGATTCCTTTGCTTGAGAATTCTTAATTCCAGGCTCCCAAAATACAGTTCTATTTGAACTGTAAGTTCTTGCTGCCACCATACCTCTTTGATTTCCCACTCCTCCTCTTTCCAACAACTCATTCTTCTCATCAATCCTTTGAGCTAAATCCATCAATTCTGGAAGTGAATTAACTAGATGTAGCTTCAGCTCTGCCCTAACCACTTCCTTCAAGCCATTTAAGAAAATCCCCTTCAAATACTCTCGTTCAGTCCCTCTCAATGGGCCTGCATACAGTTCAAACTTTTCCCTATACTCTTCCACTGACCCTCCCTATTTCAGGCTTAACAACAACTCATAAGGGCTTTGGTGAAAATACTATGAATACAATGAAATTAACCAAGAGGGGGGAAAATTGGTTCAAACTGGAAATTTAAAACTTTCTGAAACAAATTGCAGAATTAAAACTCAGGATCGTATCACAAGTTCACCTTATTCAAATTTAGAAATCTTTCTTCACCCAAGATCACCCTTAGTTAAGCAAGCAATGACAGAAAATATTTCTTTGATAACAAAACTTGATTTTACAAAGCCATGCAATGAAACATACAGAAATTAGACAAGAGACAAACAATTATACTGGTTCACCTCTCAACCTTGGAGGCTACATCCAGTTTCTTCCAACCCACACTAGGTTAGAGTAATTACTAAATCAAAGAATCTTTTACAAGCTGTTTACAAGTGACCTGTTTATCAACACTAGACAAAGGTATAGATTCTAAAACCCTATTAGAATACAAGTCACCAAGATAATGAGCACCCTACTCAGAATCTTGACCCTAGAGAACCCTACTCTAGCAAGCTTGAAAAGAAATACAATGATATGTCACAATACAACAAAAATTTTCAGAACTTCTAAAAAGATAGGTTCAAGATAAACACAACCTGAGATCTTCCATGAATGAATGAATGAAATGAAATGAGATTACCAAACCCTTCAGGTTGTAAATAATAATATCTCAGAAACACACTCTTGAAAACCTTCTTTCTTTAAAACATCTTCTCTAAAAACTCAGAAATCTTGATCACATGAGATGTTGTTTGAACACAGAGTAAAACAGTAATTTGGG
This sequence comes from Glycine latifolia, assembly GCA_013407115.1. Lineage (NCBI taxonomy): Eukaryota > Viridiplantae > Streptophyta > Magnoliopsida > Fabales > Fabaceae > Glycine > Glycine latifolia. The sequence goes on along the minus strand of QARZ01041119.1, from coordinate 207,387 downwards.
CACTTATGAAAGCTTAGAAACTTTTGGGTAAGTCACTCTTGTTATGAGTAAATCGTTCAATGTCTATTTATAAGAAAAATACTCACCAAGCTTCATAAAAAACAGAATTAACTGACAATAATCGATTAATCCGCTAGTGTAATCGATTAAATTGCCATATGTAATCGATTAAACCAACTAGATAATCGATTAAACTGTTCATCAGCTTTCTAGAAATGGTTTCATGAACACAATAATTGATTAATCCGTATAGTAATTGATTAAGTCAGTAAAGCTGAAATTCACAGAATAGCCTGTGTAATCGATTACTGGAAATGGTAATCGATTAAACCAGAATGCATCATTTCAAAATGAGTTAAGATAATCGATTACGTAAGGAGGTAATCGATTATTCCAGTAATGCATGGTTTTTCATAAAACACTATGTAATCGATTAAAACGAGCATGTAATCAATTAAACTGTTCTTCAAGGCTTTTCCAGAAAAGTTTGAATGTCTTTAATCAATTAAACTTCTTGTGTAATCGATTAAAGCAGTAAGATTTGCTTTTTTTAAAGAACTTAGCCTTTGAGAACATAACATCTTGTAAAACCATTTTGATTTCTTTTAAGATTTGAAAAACACGACTGCATGATCATGAGAAAGCACATGCTAATGAAAGATCACAAGGCTTTTAACTTGAACCACTTAGACAAATTACAAATGCCATCAAAATGATTGGGCATGTAAAAAGCTAAAACAAAAAACAAGTCTTCAACCTTGGTTCAATCTTCTTGCAGCTTCCTTTAAACTCAACATTTGGTTCATTGCTGGTTGAAACCTTTGAACCACTGCACGTTGAAATTCTGTCCAATTTGGGTGTTTGGTACAAAATTCCAACCATTGGAACCAATTTAGGGCTTTTCCTTCCATTGCAACCATGGCTGCCTGAATACGGTCCATTTCCTCCACTCCCTTCACCTCAAAATACCTCTCCACCTTATTCGTCCATCCAAACGCATCTTCGCCATTAAAGATTGGAATCTCCAGCCTCCTTAATCTCTCTTCACGATCACGATTCAAACTATCTCGACTCCTTCTCTCTCGTTCTTCATTCTCGCAGCGGTAGCCATTTTCATGACCGAAACGCTCATCACCTTCACGGCGGTAATCGTTTCCAGAATCCGAACGCTGTGAAAGATTCCTCACCGTTACCAATAGCTCCGCCAATTGTTCCTTCAATTCCACCCTCTCGATGCGATCCTCTTCAAACGATCTTCTCAACACCGCAACGTCTTCTCTTGTTTGCATCAATCCTTCAAAACCTCTCTCCAACAATTCCACTCGAGCTTTCATACCTCCACGCGTCCCAACCATGAACAACAGAGTCCCCAGGATCGAAATTTGCTCTGATACCAGTGATAGAAAATTAAGAATCTCTTATTTTATTGCTCTGTAATTCTGCTACAATCTAGGGATTGAGCCTAGTCTCCCTAACCAATCACCAATAATACCGGGATCCCCATTCACAACTTGGTAGCTACTATTTAAAGCTAACTAACTTCAACTATAACTGGTAACATTCAGTTATAGGTAACTATAGCTATTATTCACTAAGTTGTAACTAACATTTGTCAGTTACAGGTACCACTGACTGCTCTGGCTTCTTCCTAAACCTGCCATGCGATCTTGCTGCATATACTTCCCTTATTTGTGGCCTAACATCATCCTGGTCCTCAAAGGGATATGCTCCAACCGACATGACATAAAGAGTCACCGCACATGACCATACATCAGCCAACTAAAAGAATATTTTAAAAAATAAATTATGGAATCACTAATATTTTAATACATTAGTTCAAAAGTGAGCATGTAAAATACTCAAAATTTACTTCACTCTAGGTAGCATATCAGAAGAACAAAGCAACAAAATTAGCTAACTAGTAAGTGTTTAGTTACAACACAAATCCCATCAGCTCACCCCCTCAACACATGCAGAAAAAGCTAAGCTTCTAGTGACATGCAGTAGGCTAGAAAGGTGAAGTTAATATCTAATATATTAATAAATCAGATGCAAAGAACTCAAAAGAGTAAAGAACCAATTCAATCTGCAACTAATATAGTACCTTTCCATCATACTCTCGCCTAGAAAGAACTTTCGGTGCTATATAAGCTGGTGTTCCAACAGTTGATATGGGTCGCGAATGCAGCAAAGATGACTACATCACAAACAAGAAACATTCAAACAACTATAACAGTAACATAAACCTTAAGCTCGATAATACTAATTCCAATACCTTGAAATAACCGAAGTCACAAATTTTCAACCGAGAAGCAGGACGTCCATATAGAAAGGTATTTTCTAGCTTCAAATATTTGTGACATATTTGCTGTAAAATAAAAGCAAAAGCATAAGTTCTCACTTTGTGCATTTCTGTAACTACCATGATTTTCCACAGACTTGAGCACAAGCAAGCATACCATGGTATGACAGAAATGGACACCGGAGAACAGCTGCTGAAAGAAATATCTAGCCTGAACATTACAATGAACGGAAAGAAAGTGAGACATAACACTGAAACAAAATCAAGGGAGAAAATCCTCAGAGTAAGTGAAGCTATTAACCTCATCTTCACTGAACCTTCCAGCACTATTTATATTCAAAAAGCTATCCCCCTGCTGCATATTTCATCAGTATTGCTAAATGTGTGGGAGTCAAAACCACCTGCAAAATCAACATCTCATTGAAGAAGAAAAAACAACAAATAATTCATTATTGTGCAGTACTAGTGCTCAACACAAAGTGATCCAACAGGTTAAATAAAAAGAAGTAAATTAAATTCCTTGCCTCCTTGTAACGAATTATATTGGGATACTGAAGGGACCCGTGGTTCATAATCTCCCTTGTCATCAATCTGAAAATTGAATAAAAGGGAGAGAAAAAACTTATTAAATTTTGTAAGCCTTTTATTCTTTTTAAGAAAAAAAGATAACAAATTAGTGTATGGACCAACACAAACTGCCATATATAATAAGTTTGTTCACTTTTACACGGACTATTTTAAAAGTTATGGGTTGACTACGATGGGGTACATAGAAATTAAGCTCTTAAATCATAGCAAAATAATTAACAAACATAAGTATTTCTTCAATTCTGCATCAAGTGCTATAATCTCTTTAAATTCTTAATATAATAACAAACACACAAAAAGGTTGTGATAAATCATAAATTGATGAAATGATTGCATAAAAGAAGAAACCTTGGGACCACGCTCGATGTATTTGATGGCTACAAGCTCCTTGGTGACCTTGTTCCTCATAAGCCTAGCCACCCCAAAATTGCCAGCTCCCAAATCCTTATCAGCCTCGTACTTATCCATAGCAATGAACAATGGCGAGCCATAAGCTCCTAGATCCTTCTCTGTCTGATTTGTAGAACCCAAAAGAGTAGCAAAAAAGCTAGTTTTATGAGAGATTCCATTGAGTGTTTTTGTTGGAAGAAAAAGAAAATTGCAAAGCCAGAAGAAACTAGTTACTCAAAAATTAATTTCATTAATTGGTTAACTAGAATAGGAAAGTACCATTTGGTTGGGTTTGCAGAAGAAACCCTAGCAGGTGCTTTGATTCTAATGCAGCAGGAAGAAGAAGAGGTCGCGTTAGCAATAACATGTCTTCGTGCAACATGGCGGCAAAGAGAAAAATTATAGTTACTGTAGCTCGAATATCAACCTTTGAAAGATTCAAACCATGTACATGTCGGTAAGTAAAAATAAAATACTGTACAAAATAATTCTAGCAAATAGTCTTGCAAACTACTTATGAATTTAGATAATTGTTTTATAATCCAAATAAGCATACAACAAAATAGGCAATAAGCATGGCTAAAATAACCAGTTACACCAACCGTCAAATCAATTATCTTAGTCTCAGCTTTAGAAGCTGCTGCACTGGCACCCTCAATCATTGTTGTATCCTGTGGGCTAGCTTGTTGTTAACCATTTTTCTCCTGTTTGGAAGCATCCTCTGATGCCTTTTTGGCAGTTGCTTCTTGTCTGGCTCTCTCTTCTTCCATTGAAACTCTTAAGGCAAGAGCCAATTCAGGGTCCAAGTTTGGATCAACACCAAACTCAAATCCAGATACACCACCTATTACTGCAAAACCACTTCCACTTCTATGTGAATTTGAGTTTTGCCACAAGAGTCCAAGGTTCAAAGAATTTAAAAGAAAATGCACAAGAGTCCAAAGTTTAAACTCTCCTATCAGAGTTAGAAGAAAAATGGGCAGAACTGAGTAAAAGAAGTAGGGAAACCTAAAAAATAACTTCAATATTACTCAACTGGGAATACTGAGTAGTTAGTACAAGGGAAGATAAAGAAATAAAACCACTAACCTTATTAGTACATCAGAAAGAGCGTTTGGACTAGATGGAACATGAACACTGTGGCTAGTATCATTATTGTTAATAGCTAAAAGAAGTTCCTCCAACTTCTCTGTCTTCTCCTCAACTTATTCACCAAAATTGACAATGTCAAGAGCTACACTATTCTTTTTCAATTTTCTCCCAATCATCTCTAACATTTTCTTCTCATGCTTGATAGGACTAAAAGGAATTTAACGAGATAACTAGAGGCAATATACTCATGATGGAAAAAACAATTTCAAATAACACAGAATAAACAGTTATTCACACCCTCCAGCAAACACAATAATCATTTACTACTGCTTCTTGTTCTGCCAATGCTTAAAACCCAATTGCACAACCTGAATGCCAGCAGCTAGGTTCATCGCACCACCTATTTCTAGTCCTAACATAGGAAACAAAAAAAAAGGAACAACAAATCAACTCCAACAAGAATAGAAAAATCCAATCATAAATAACATGTCAGAATAACAATACACTGCCAACTTGTTGCATTTCTAATTCAACATTTACAAAAACAAGTCTCATTAAACTTCATTCGCAAGAAAAGGCACCCCTATAACATAGAAATACATAATGCATCTTACAACATGTCAAATTCAATTGCCAATTTGCCAATTGTTCCAAATATTCAAGAAGCAAAAACTGACCATGCATGCAAGCTAAGATCTTACCTAGATCACTGGTAGGTGTCACCAAAACACGAACGCCCTTCCCTGCCATCGTGAGAACTCCCACCGTGTTTTCAGGATTAGACTAAATCATCAAAGGAAAAAAATCAGGCACCCAACCGCAATTTCATAAAACTCAAATTAAATTCAAACCCTATATTAACCACAACACTTGATCTTTCTTAGAACTTGTAAAGCACAGTAGGAACAGAGCTCTACCCGTGTACCTATACCATAACTGTCCCGATGGCAACAACACCGCCAACAGTGCCTACCAACTCCACCAGTGCTGGTTTCACCGGTGTTCAATGGGTGCCACGTGTCCCACGAACACCAACAAAAATGGCGATAGAGAACCAAGCTCATATCACTCTTTTGAATCTTCATCCAACGCTAAACTCTCTTTGTGCACCCTTCCTTCCTCTACTTCACCAGATCTATCACCACCACCCCTGTGTTGAAGTAGCATGCCCTCCGCTGCGCGAACGTTCCCAACAACCTCGGCTCCGACCAGATCTACATGGTGAAATACTTGGTGAAGTTCCTGGAGCACTACTCCAACGCGTTGATGGCATGCAAGTCCAGAGTCGATTGTGGAGTAGTCCAAGAAGCCACAATTCTCTGCGTCAAAAAAGGCAAAGGAGGGGTGACGTCGAGGGAGAGAAGGGGAAGGGAAGGGATTTGGGGTTGGGGTTGGGGTTGGGGTATGTGAGGACGAGGAGAGGAACAGGTGTGAGGGAAAATGAAAAGTTGAATACAAGTCAGTGTGAGAATGTGGATGGGTTGATGAAAAATAAAGACACATTCACGTTAATTTCAAAGACGATTTTGATAAAAACCATATTTGAAAAGATAATTTTAAGACAGTTAGGCCAAAACCGTTTTTGAAAAGTTTTAATTATTTACAAAAATGCCACCGCTACTTAAATGAAGACGGTTTCTAAACAACGGTCTTTACATTGGTGTCGTAAAAAAAGCTTTTTTTAGTAGTGGAGGTATAACTCAAGACTACAACCTAGAGACTTCAAGGTCAAAGACCTGGATTGGAGAATTGAGAGTGTAGCAAGAAAGGACTGCAAGGAGGCAAAACTAGCAACCAACTGCGCAGGATCATTTCACATCACACAAAGTTTGAACAATGAAGCATATAAGCTAGAACATTTGTCAGTGGAGGTGGTTCCTAGGACTTGGAACAACACTCACCTAAAGTTTTATTACAATTTAGTATGTAATGTCAATGGTGATGTACTCTTTTTCCAGCCTTGGTCTTTTTTTCCTAAAAGAAAGTGAAAGGGTTTTGGCCATGGAGGTTTAATGAGGCACACCATCACATCAATTAAGGTTTCTATTATGTTGTGTAAAACTAACTTATGTTTGTTTTTTGTTTCCATACATCTAAAACTAAATGCCCTACCAAGAACTCCTTGGTTTAGTGTGTAAATCCAAAAGAAATGCACTATCAAGGTAGCTCCTCAATGCAATGTGCATACAAACTAAAAGCCCTACCAGGGTTTTATCCCTCGGTGTAGCTGGCAAAAAATTATCAAATGCCCTACTGAGGTACTACCCCTCGATGCAATATGCAAAACGTATTTGCAACAACCAAACACTAAGATATTTACCATGACGTCTCGGCCTCATATGACATAAGTGAGTTATATCTCGGTCGAACCAATGGCATGAAAATGAGACATAGATCTCGGCCTAACACGTATCAAGTGACTTATGTCTCAACCGCACGAATGGCATAAAAATAAGACCCAAGTCTTGGCATCACAAATCAAAAGGGAGACTTATGTCTCAGCCTCACAAAAGGCATGAAAAAGAAGACCCAAGTTTCAGCCCCATGTAACTAACATTGTAACTTGTCTTAATTACGAACACCATATGACCAAAGCATATGACGCATCATATACTAACATTTATTGCTATCACAATACTTATTCATAAAAAAAAGAATAATAGGTAGACATGATAAGCGTTAGCCGTAGCGCTCCAAAACAATTAAACTAAGCTAATTCTGTAGCACAGGATTAACCTAGGTCGACTCAGAGACACTATCAATATGGTTCTAACTTCAATTCACTAATAACAGTAAAGGGTATTTTTATCGAACAGTTTATATGTGTAAAGTAAAACTTGCAAAAACATAAACTAAGATTAAAGAACAATGCAGATACTAACAGAATTGAAAAGAGATAATGTAAAACAGATTAAAAGCATCAATCCAATTCACCACACCAAGCTATTCGAATCATCATTGTTCTTAGAAATTTATCCTATTATGAAAGTTCCTTCAATCTCATTAGAAGCAGTTCAATCGAATTAACCCCTAAATTAATTGAAACCACAACCCTAACTAAAATATCATCCAATTAATTTGTGATTTATATTCGAAATTAGGAAATGAATCCATAACCTAATCCTCTTTCAATCCTAAACACATTCATAATCATGACAACAGAATAGCAATTGAAGAAAAAAGTGAAAATTCAAACAGAATTCGAAATACTAAACCAGAACTCAAATTCTCCTTTTGCTTGGGTAGGATCCTTGGATTGATTGATTATTTAGCCTTCCATGATCATCATCAATGAAAGCCCCATGAAAAGTGCACAAAAATGGAAGAACAGCAAAACAAAAATGAAGAACAGGGAAGAACAATGAAAAACAGTTGAGAGAAAATAAGAACAAGGGTTTTGATTCTAAAAACTTAAAAAGAGAAAAATAAAACTGTTTGTGCAAAATGAAATGTAATGTTCTAATTCCTCCTAATGTCACTAACATATAGTGACTAAGTCTGAAGCAAAGAATGGGCCATGAGCAACCCATCAATTCTAATTATTTATGCTATTTACACCAATAAAAAGTCCAACTCACAGTCCAAAATACAAGTGCAGTGATTCCGACTTCAAAGCCTAAAATGACCCTCCAAACGGCAGAATTGGCCTCGACTTATTTCTGGAAAACTTTTAGATCTTTTCGTTATCTTTCCAAGGACTACAAGAACACTCAATTAGGAGTTCTGTAGAGCTTTGTAGGTCCTATAGAAGGCAGATACTTCAAGTGAGCATAAAATCCTAAAATACGCAACAATTAGCAATTAAGCCCACTAACTTGCCTAAGACAAAAACTGAATTAGAATGGGAAAATGAAAGCCCAAGAGAAGTCAAATAAGCTAAGAATGATAGAAAAATATTTAACTAAAGGCACTCCATCAAGACACAAGTACATCAATCAAAAGGAAACGACGCCTAGCTAACATCCATTACTAAAGCAAAAATATCGAAGTCATTACAATAACTTTCATGACATAAAGGAAATACATAATCAAGTCATCTCAAAAGGGTCGGAACCAGTACAAAACAACATCAATAAAAAGCCCTAATGGCCATACAACATCATCACATACTAAGTAAAATAAAAGCAAAAAGCTCTAACAATCACCAACACCCTGGTCCTCCTCTTGCCCACTATCCTCTATCTGTCTATAGTCCACACCACAAGTCTCCATAAGGGTAGAAGGAACCTCAAAAGCCTCCATCGTCGGACTAGGAGCACAAGTAGCATTATCCCCACTTAGTATCTTAATAATATGTCTGAGCTCCCACTAATAAACATCCTTGTCAAAGTCAAGACTAGTGGCATCAACGAAACCAAGAAAGACAACTTGTCTCTTGGCCTTCTCGAACCCCTTAGTGTGTTGCTCAATAACTGCGTCCTTAGTTCCATTCTCCAACTTCACATTGGCCAACTTCTCAGCATCTACCATACGATTCGCCACCATTAAAGACTTTCTCTGCTTCTCTATCTCAACACGATCAGACTCGTGATGTTCCTTGGCCTCCTTCACCTTAAGCTCCCTGATTGTCTTTTCATCTTCAAACAAATTTATCTAGTCCTCCAAGGTCTCCACCTTACAGTTCATTTCATCATGTGACTTAAGAGCACTCTCAAGAGCCTCCACAGACACATCATAGACTTTCATAAGAAGCTCGATCTCCCCTAGTCACTTCATCATCTCATACATCCCAAACTTACCCATGGCCTATGCATGAGCCATAACATATGAAAAGGATAATAACATGTGCCCAACGTTGGTGTTAGCCAATAACTCCCTATCGGTTGAGGACAAAGTATCAGGCTCATGGCAGCAAGAGGATCAAATGCTTCACTTAGAAATGGTGAGCTCTTCAAAGGATGGGGGGAATGACCTATCATAGGCATAGCCCAAGCATAGTGAACACTACCAAAATCAAAATGGATGGTCTATTGTGTAACGACCCGCCTCGTTGCTACTAATATTACTAACTCTTAATTACTCTGATAACAGATTTTGATGAAAACCCTTCTTATTGATTATGAAAATGGTAGTAAGTTTTTTGCAATTAAATATTCATCACCATGAAGCAAAAACTTAGATAAAAGTGCATTTAAACATTGCAATTCATTCACATGTAAAAACATAATTTAGTTTTATTTATAAGTATACACATCTGAAATGTACAAGTTCTTCAAAAGAAAACAATAGACTAATCTACGGAAGAGTTGACTATCAGAACACAACTCTTTTCTGGAATCTGATCCATCGTCATCACGATGGCTCGACGGCTCCAACACAGGGAGATGATGCAGTAGGATGTCAGGGTCACTCTGTCGTGTACAGGCCGCTCCCCCCCACTGGTGATTAACCATGGGTCTCAGTAAAAGAGTTCCAAATAGTTGTGCTCCCCCAATACCTCCGTCAATCATCCTACTTCCGTAAAACAAATGAAGTATGTCACATGAGCATCATCAATGCATGACCCAACCAGGAACAAATCCTTCCTCGTGAGGGTGACCCGCCATGCACCCCCATGTACATACATACCGTCCCAACATGGGCTCATCGATGCAATGACCGTGGCTAGGAACAAATCCTTCCTCGCAAGGGTAACCAACCGATCATTGCACCATCCGGTATATGCATAGCATATAACCACAACATCATCAATATTATCACCCCATATACCAACCTTCACTATTCCAACATTATCATATACAGTCATTACTTACACATCAATCTTAAACACAATGTAAACTAATGAGCCGAGATGGTCCAATAACTAGGCAGCACTTAGTGAAAAAGAATAAACTGGGCCTGGCAGCACTAGCCCGACAGCTCTAAAGAAAGGAACGAGCTCAGCAGCTCTAAGGAGAAGAAATGAGCCCGGGAAAAGCACTCAGTATCTCTAAAGAAGAGGAAACAAGCTCAACAGCTCTAAGGAGAAGAAACAAGCCCGGGAAAGGAACCCAATATCTCTAAAGAAGAGGAAACGAGCTCAACAGTTCTAAAGAGAAGAAACAAACCCGGGAAAGGAACCCAGTATCTCTAAAGAAGAGGAAACAAGATCAACAGTTCTAAAGAGAAGAAACGAACCTGGTATCTCTATAAAAGAGGAAACAAGCTCAACAACTCTAAAGAGAAAGTTCTAAAGAGAAGAAACGAATCCGGGAAAGGAACCCGATATCTCTAAAGAATAGGAAACAAGCTCAATAGTTCTAAAGAGAAGAAACAAACCCAGGAAAGGAACCCAGTATCTCTATAAAAGAGGAAACGAGCTCAACAGTTCTAAAGGGAAGAAACGAACCTGGGAAAGGAACCTGGTATAACGCCCCCTCAGCTATAAGGGTCATTACCAAGCATAACCACACACAAACAGCTAATCAATCAGAGTTTAAGCAGTTTGGAAGCACATACTAAAAGCGACATCATCAAATGTCATCATTATATACACTGTACATATAATATGGTGAATATACATATACATCTCTGATCAGATACAAAACTGTACATAAAACTCCCCTCAGGGTACAACAAAATCAAACCAAAAGCTAGAACAAAACATCTGAGCAACATGCTCCAGTCCTCTAGCCTAAGGTATCCTTCCGCAGCTAATCCTGCACAGGCTTCTTGCCTTGTGATCTCTCTGCTACTCTGGAAGAATCACCTGCAAAACATAGCCCCACACAAGGGGTGAGATATAAAATCTCAGTAAACTCAGGGCCCTTGAAGGTATTTCCTTCCCCTGGTTCACTGACAACATGTACACAAACAGAGCATCATAATCATCAACAATTCATTCAGTCAACACATAGGCAGTCAATGTACAACCATCTGCCAAAATCCATGTGATTCCGATGGTCATCACCATCTATCACCTATCATCATCATCTTGCGTATGCTTTCATCTAGACATATATGCCGATCCCTACTCACAGAGGATCCAATATATACTAGGACATCTCATGGCAGGACATCACTATCCATCAGTTATCTATCAGAAGCACCCCGAAAATATATAGGTACAACCACG
>QARZ01041119.1:185258-195951 GCA_013407115.1 Glycine latifolia | reverse complement strand
TCTGGAGGACTCCTATATACCGGGCCGGCTTCTACCATAGGCACCCCGAAAATATATAGGTACAACCACATCTGGAGGACTCCTATATACCGGGCCGGCTTCTACCATAGGCACCCCGAAAATATATAGGTACAACCACATCTGGAGGACTCCTATATATCGGGCCGGCCTCTATCTTACAGGAAACATCTCATATCAGGCCTATATCCATCACATGTCCTCTATCCTATTACCATAGGATTCCACAATCAATCATGCTTATTCCCAGCCAAACAAAACATAATCATAGCTATGCATCATAATCACCCATCTCTGGGTCTAGATCAAATGACAAACATCACAGTTCAAATCACAATTATTACCCTCTCATAGGGCACAATCATCACTTCTCAGCCAATCATACCAATAACCAATCAATAACAAATGCATAACAGCACAACAGAACCATCAACCCCTTAGGATTGTGGTGGAACACAGCAAAGAAATTACAACCAAGAACCAAGAGCTTACCTGCTCTAGACAGATCATCGGCTCTCCCGGCCTCGTGGTCAACACCACCAGAGCTATCAAGCTCACGCCCTACACAAGAACCAACACATTAAATACGGTTCTAGGCCGTTCAAACAAAAGAGAACTATCATCCTCTCTATCAACATATAGTGAATCACTACACAAGTGATTCCCAGACCCTTAACAGGATCCCTCTCAGCCTCAACCAAGGCTACAGAGCCTCTACAAAGACTCTGATCAGGCTAATACAAAGCATATCCCTGCTTTAGCCTTCTCAAAATCCAAAACCTCAGTATCAGCAGTTTAAGCTCATAGACCTCATCTATACTCTCTCATGAGCAACTTTGTCAACTGCTCTAAGGTTCATACTAGTTATATTATTAGTCTTTTATCTCTGCTCATACATACTCAGAGCCAAAATCAAACTTCATCAGTAACGATGATTCAAGGCTCTAACTTCCTTAGAACAGTCCTCTGAGCATAATACTCTACAGAGTCCGAACCTAATTACGGCTCTAACACCTCCAAAAACACCCCTTAAGATAACCCCAAAATCACAAACTCCAATCCACAGAACCAACAGTTAAAGCTCGAGTTTCTTACCTCTGTGATGTTCAGAAACACCAGGGAATCACTTTCCCTAAGGTAGCTTGCTCAAACCAAGCTTCCTTCGCCTTACACTCCGAGCTCTCAAGGGTTCTCTCAGAGAAATCAAATCTCACTGTTTCTCAGCTATTCTCAGGAATCAATCGGGGGTTTACTCTTATCTCGGGGCTCTGATCACTTTCTCAGTTGGGCCAGAGGTGTTTAGATGAACGATGAAGGAGATACAAAGCTCTGTAACTCATCAATGGCTTCCTCTCTCTCTTTTTCCTCTTCCATTTTCGTTCAAATGGGCTATTTATATAGGCCTGCCCGACGCCCCGCGCGATCCGCGCTACAAGGCAGTGCTCTGGCGCCACCCGCGCCAGCTCTGGCGCGGTCCGCGTGAAAAACCAGTGGAAATTGGTTTTCCAGGGCACTTGTGGCGCGATCCGCGCGGCCCTTGGCGCTACCCGCGCCACAGCTAAAACCTTGGCGTTGTCCGCGCCAAACCTGGCGCGACCCGCGCCACAGCGAAAACCAGGTTTTCTGCTGTGAATCCCCGCGCAACAGCGCGGGGGTATGGCACCAACCACGCCGTAACTTAGGGTTATCACACCTGGTATCTCTAAAGAAGAGGAAACGAGCTCAACAGCTCTAAAGAGAAGAAACAAGCCTGGGAAAGGAACCCAGTATCTCTAAAGAAGAGGAAACGAGCTCAACAGTTCTAAAGAGAAGAAACAAACCCAGGAAAGGAACCCGGTATCTCTAAAGAAGAGGAAACGACCTAAACAGTTCTAAAGAGAAGAAACGAACCCAGGAAAGGAACCCGGTATCTCTATAAAAGAGGAAATAAGCTCAACAGCACTGAAGAGAAGAAACAAGCCCAAGAAAGGAACCAAGTATCTTTAAAGAAAGGAACGAGCTCAGCAGTTCTGAGGAAAAGAAATGAGCCCTGGAAAGGAACCCGGTATCTCTAAAGAAGAGGAAACAAGCTCAACAGCTCTAAGGAGAAGAAACAAGCCTGGTATCTATAAAGAGGAGGAAACGAGCTCAACCGTTCTAAAGAGAAGAAACAAACCCAGGAAAGGAACCTGGTATCTCTAAAGAATAGGAAACGAGCTCAACAGTTCTAAAGAGAAGAAACGAACCTGGGAAAGGAACCCGGTATCTGTAAAGAAGAGGAAACGAGCTCAACAGTTCTAAAAAGAAGAAACGAACCTGGGAAAGGAACCCGGTATCTTTAAAGAAGAGGAAACGAGCTCAACAGTTCTAAAGAGAAGAAACGAACCTAGGAAAGGAACCCGGTATCTCTAAAGAAGAGGAAACGAGATCAACAACTCTAAAGAGAAGAAACAAGCCTGGGAAAGGAACCCGGTATCTCTAATGAAGAGGAAACAAGCCCAACGGTTCTAAAGAGAAGAAACAAGCCAGGGAATGGAACCCAATATCTCTAAAGAAGAGGAAATGAACCTGGTAGCCTTCACCTCCACAAACACACCATTAAAAAGGTGTTTTGGGAGTTCACAGCAACAGACATCAACTTCACGGACAGGGGATTCTTACAACATCAATATCTTCGCACACAACACCATCAATCATAACATTTTGCATCCCATTCGTTAAAAGACATAGATTTTCTTGAAAATCAACACACAATAGGGACATGCAGTTATCTTCATAGTTGGACTCCCTGGCCCCCAACTACGGTATCTAAAATAGATTATCAACATAATAAACTCCCCTTACCTAACCAGGAGTCCTTCTATTACAGTCTAGCAATGTTATAACACTATCCTTTGAAGCGTGAGCTTGTCTAAACACAACGCTCTTAGGGGAGCCAAAAAAAGAAAGGTTGGGGCTTTGTTCTCGTTCGAACTTCAAGAAGGGTTTTCGAAGACTTCTGCTCCGATCACGAGGTTCCTCTTGGCGTAGGGGTTCCGTGGCAAGCTACGATGATCCTTGGTGATTTAGAGTGGTTGAAGGGAGTGGTTTTAGGGTGTGGAAAGTTAGAGAAACAAGGGAGAGAAAAGCGCAAAAGAAGAAAGAACATGCTTCCGCTGCACCACTCTGATACTTATATATAGATGACTTGACAAGCTCACTTAGCGTTTACGTATAGCAACCACAGACCAAACAAAGTTGACTTAACATAACATTCACCAAACACTCATACCAAGACAAAAGCATAATAAAACAACAAATTATGAAATAAATAAAACAATCAAGCAACATAACACACATCAAACCTCTAACTCAGAAACTCAAAATTTCAGGGTGTTACACATTATCTGAGCCTCTTGCCATTAGAGGTACCTACAGTCACATCTTCAACGTCGCTCCTCTTCTTAGACTTATGTTTCCTAGTTATCTTCCTCTTTTCAGGAGACGGAGGGATCACCACATATAGAGGACTAGTGTTAGTGTCCCTAGTAGTTACGTCCTTACTCTTTTTCTCCCTCTACCCTGATATAATGTGATCATAGTCAAAGATGAACTTCATCTCCTTGCCTATCGTAACAGATCATTCTATGAAAAGAATAATATTTTCCACAACTTCTTTTCACTGATAACACCTCAACAAAATGGGGTAGTCGAAAGAAAAATAAAACTCTGCAAGAGATGACTAGAACCATGATATGTGAAAAACTCACTTCCTAAACACTTCTGGGAAGAAGTAGTTAATACAACTTGGTATGTTCAAAACAAAATATTGATAAGACCATTGATAAAAAGAGACTATTTATGAACTATGGAGAGGAAGAAGACTCAATATTTCCTACTTTCATCCATTTGTATGTGAGTGCTTTATCCTTAACAATAAAGATCAACTTGCTAAGTTTGACTCTAAAGTGATAAAGGAATCTTCCTTGTATTTACTTATGCATCTAAAGCAAATAGAGTTTTTAATGCAAGAATTTTAGTTGTAGAAGAATCTATTCATTTGAAATTCAATGATCGACTAACGTCTGATAAGAAGTTATCAGATCTTATGGATGATTTTGCAGATATGCAGATATGATCGTTTATACCTTTTTAAGAAAGAGAGATCAAATAGTTTGATAATATTTTTTTCCTCAAATTGAAGGATCCTTAGACAACAGCTATAGACAAAGAACTAAAAATTCATTCTCTATCACCCACAAGATCAGATCATTGGAGATCAGACTGAAGGAGTCAAGATCATATCATCATTCAAAGATCTTTCTTCCTATGCTCTTATGTCTGAGATAGAGCCCAAGACCATAGATGATGATCGAATCATTGCCATGGAAGAAAAGCTTCACCAGTTTACCAGAAACAATGTCTGGACTCTTGTTTTGAAGCCTCAAAACAAAAGCATCATTAGAACAAGATGGGTACTAAAAAATAAACTGGGTGAATAAGGAAAGGTGGTACAAAACAAACCAAGGTTAGTAACACAAGGCTATAACTAGTAGAAAGGTATAGGCTTCACTGAAACCTTTGATATTGCTACTAGACTTAAAACTATAAGAATCATGCTTGCTTTTGTTGATCATAAAAACATATTTCAAATGGAAGATAAAAGCGCTTTTTTAAATGGCTTTATTGAAGAAGAAGTGTATGTTAAACAACCTCCTAACTTTGAAGATCATACACTTCCAAGCCATGATTTTAAACTTCGAAAGGCTTTGTATGGTTTGAAGCAGGCACCACGTGCTTGGTACGATAGACTGAGTTCTTTTCTTTTAGAAAATGATTTTATGAGAGGCAAGGTAGATACAACTCTTTTTATAAGAGAAGTTGGCAAATATTTCATTATAGTTCAAATACATGTAGATATTATTATTTTTTGGAGCAAGTAATGAATCACTTTGTACAAGAAATAATAGAGTATATACAACTCCTTTTAGAAGAAAAGTTGGCAAATATTTCATCATAGTTAAAATACATGTTGATAATATTATTTTTGGAAGAAGAAAAATGAAAAACGGTTGAGAGCAAAAGAGAGAGAAAAGTTTGATTCTAAAACTTGCACAAGAAGCTTCTCAAATCTGTTTGTACAAAATGAAGTAACTAACTAACTAACTACACTAATATATAGTGACTGAACAAAAGGAAGGGATGAGTCCTGATTAGGCCCATCTAATCTATCTAATTAAGCTTATTACACAAATCAAAACCCAATATCGCAGCCCAAAGCACAAGTGCAGAAGTTTTGACTTCCAAGCCTAAAATTGCCCTCAAACCAGTAGAATTGGCCCAAGCTTATTTCTGACAAAATTGTAGTTCTTTTCCTTTGCTTTCCAGGGACTACTCATATGCTCCATTTAGAGTTCTTTAGAATCCTCTAGGTCCTATGTTAGTATGTAGGTGTCCTAAAGACAATATGTTTCATCATATGAACACCTTTTACTATTTAGTATTTTATTGTTAATAAATTTGAGCAAACTTTGTCTTTATCATATTTATTTCTCGCCTATATTTTATAGTAATATGCGTTTAAAGATAAAGTCCCTAAGAATAGAACAGGTGTTTTCTTGAGGATCAATGATAGGGATCATGATAGTGAGGACTTGAGGACACTAAATGTCTATTACCTAAAATGAGTTCCTAGTCTTGAATCACCAAGAAAGGGAATTGGTTATCTCAAAAAGGACTAGTACGACATTTTCTACTTGTATAGAGATACAAGGTAGGGACCTCATGGAATGCAGTCATGGTGATGCCTTAGCTGATATCATGGGTGGATCTGTTGGAGAACATATGGCATTGAACTGACCCACCGAGAGACTCCACAAGGATTCTTTAAAGTATCATTGAATTTGTAAAGTCTCTCATCGTTTGGTAGTGCGAATCATCCTAGACTTGAGGATGTGATTGAACAATATGTCCTAGGATTAAACTTTGACTGTATAACTCTATCCACCTAAAAATGGGGAGAACAATGTACTCTTTGGTATAACTTGAATACATGAGTGAAGATGTACATGCCGAAAGGATTCATAGTCCCTACAAGGGATTAGTCATTCACAAGATCGGTAGGGCTTGGATGACTTCTAGTTAACTTGGGAATCTATGCATAGTAATGAGGAGTCATGATTTGTTTTAGAGTCAATAGAAGAAGATTCCTAGTTTTGTGAAAAGCTATATGTAGTCAACTAAGAGAGGTGATACTTTATCCTTGCTCTCGACTAAAGGTACGGACAACCTTTTTTTTCCATACACCATTCAGGCTTTCTTTCTTCTACTTCCTTCCGCCATGCCATGGTTTTTTTTCGTTGTCCATCGTCTCCTCCTCACGCACGCTACTGGTTCATTTTTTGTTGTCATTGTTGGGCATTCGTGGTTATCATGGTTGTTGTAGTTGTTTGTTTTCCGCCATCGTCGTCCACATAAGTTAGTCCTTTCATTTTTAACAGCGTCATTTAGGTTCAATGGGGAAAAATTTGGGCGTGGTTGATGGTAACGAACTGGCAATCTGTAAGTAGGAACAATGAGGCATATGGTAAACATTGATACGGATTGGAAATCCATAAGAAGAAAATAGATTGGAAATCCGTAAGGTTGATACGGATTGGCGATTCGTAAGTGTTAGGTGAAATTAATTTTTTTTAAATGTATTTATTTTCTTAAAAAAATATATTTGAATAGTATTTGTTGTTGGGTAATGTATATGAATTTCAAATGTGAATGATGGTTTATTTTGTGAAAAATTAGTTTATTGTCTTTACTAAGTAAATAACATTTTTTTAATTTGTACGTACTATTAAGTTTATCAAATTTGAATAACCATTGTACTAAAGTAAATGGTATGTTTTGTTTTTAATTTGAAGGTAAAATAATAAATAAATCTGTATGTGTTGAATTTTTTTTAGTACTTAAAGTTAATAATAAAGAATACATGTATTTTTTGTAATGTTTAAATTGTATGAAAATAACTGAAATTGATTGCATTGATTTGGGTTTATTTGAAGTGGTAATCTAGCAATTTGCAAAAATTTTAGATTATGGTTAGAACACGAGGATTACATCAGGCTTTAGGCAGAGTTGTCAATAGAGCCTTAGGTAAAGACTGAAAACACAATGAACACACTTCAAATAAATCAAGAGGGGGTGAATTGGTTTAAAACAGATATTTAAAAAAAATTAAAAACAATTTACGGAATTAAAACTTGGATCGTGTCACTCAATCACCGGCAAAAAAATATAAATAATATAAATTAATTATTTATTTAGCAAAAAGGGGCAAGTGAGGCAATATTTAGGGAAATGGGGTAGCCTAACACGCCCAAGCTATGCGTGTTTAAACACGCCCAAGCTAGGGACCAGCACATTGAGCTTCCCCCCTTGATTCAGGGCTTGCTGTCACCACACCATGAGTACATGGTTTGGTACAGAGAACACGGGAAGCGGTTCATCACAAAGAAGGGCGCGAAGACCAATCGTGGTGTAAGTTTTCTTTACATCCTCATTTGTCTATTTAAATTAATTATGCTACATGACATACTTGACACTTATGTGTATATATTTAAAATTGTAGGTCGATGGGCTGGAGGCTTTGTACTTCGCGGTAAGTAGCCCCAATAGGGAGGCCTTCGACTTCGATTTAGCAAGTGAGGAGGTCGGTCGGTTAATGTCTGTCTTTGCCGAGAGCTGTCGCGTGGAGGAAGCAGGCCCACATGCTCCCGAATCCCAGCTTCAGGCCAAACCAGAGATTTCAGTTGCAGTTGGCCGACGAAGAAAAGAGGGTCGTGGGCTAGAGCGTCGGCGGAGACCGGTGCAGCAGGTTCCTGAGCCCATTGTTCGACCGAGGGCACGCACGGAGGGTTACTTTAGGCCTCTTGTTATTGCATCGACATATGGGACACAGCCCGTATATTACGAGGCTACTGCGCAGGGGGGCATGGGGGCATGGACTACGCCGATTTCAATACCGAAGCTCAAATGCCTACACCAGGCCCATCGCAGACCCATGCCGAATATGTTCCGACTGCAATGACATATGCAGATGTAGATGGCGGGATCCGTGTTGGAACGAACATGGAGGCCGAGTGGAGTGAGGCACAGGGCGACGACATTCTCTTCCAGATGGATTGGGTTCCAGAAGCCTGTGCCGCTTGGCAACCACATTCACCATATGTCACCGAAGATTATGAGTGCCCTATGCCGGTGTATGCAGAGCAGGGCACGACATGTCGAGCTCCTCATGTGCATCCGTATGAGGCAGGCCCTTCTTATGCAGGCCCGTCCCAGTCGGACTGTGATCAGGCAGGCCCTTCTCAGGCAGGCCCTTCACAGCCTGCCCCGTCCGAGCCAGGCAGTTCTCGGCGACGACGAAGACGAGTACAACCTGATCGACAGGCACATCATGTGTCGTGGCCACCGCCCTCACTCTGATTTATTCGCAGCTACTGTTTTATATTTTTTTTTGTATTGTAATCGATTGTATTTTGTAAACTATGGTTATTTGTGACATTTATGTTTACCATGCTCGGTCTAACTATTATTTGATCACGTTAACCCCGCAAACCCTAACAATAACATACGCCGTCATATGCATAAATGCATAACAGACACGATTACAATAAAAAAACAGAAGGGGATCATGAAAATGCATTTGTAATGATAAGGATAATTTGAAAACAACATTTTCGGCGTACATGTGTTATTCCATATCGATTTGTGGTTTGCTAAAAAATGGCTAAAATTTCAATTGGACCAAGACGTTTCCAGTAGTTGGATTCCGCTAGCATCCTCAACACGTCTTCATCGCTTACCAACTCCTTTATGTCATACTGGATTGTGGTGTCTGAGTATTGTGAATGTGCTGGATGATGAAAAAACATTTTTCTTACCACCTGTGACATGTGAATTCCATTAGGGGGAACCCCAACAGGCTCAACTTGCTTGATGACGGCCTTCAGTGTTTCAATGGTGCATGCAGAAGGAATTTCAAATCGGATTGGGTTTGTTCCAGTAAAGGAATAACCCACAAAATTGCCTCTTCGTGGTATGTTCCAACTTCCGTTGTAGTATAACATTGCATCATGTGTGGGGACGATGGTCGACTGAAGTAGGTTGATTATCCCATCGTGACACCTTAACATTTGGTCGTGACACCTTAACATTCTGCAAACATCATCATCGTTTGTTAGTGCGCGAGAATGAAAAAAATAGTGTTGACCTGCGTCTAGGGATGGTTGTCGGTAGTAGATGTTATCCACGAAATGGTCATCGGTTAGTAGAAGGGTGTGGTGAATCCTACTCTGAAGCGTCTGAAACGAACACTCATTAGGAACTCGCATCGCTATTGGAGTGGCACCCTGAAAACAAACACCCGTGTCGTTGTGCTTCGTAGATCCATTTGGATAAATGAATGCTAATTTGGAGTTACCAATGCTTTGGTTACTTGTTTCTCTTAAGAATGCCATGGTATGCAAAATGAAATTTACGGGGCGACGCATGTTGTGTCCGACCATGTACCTTATATAGGGGTAATCGCGCCCAAGTTGGGCGTGTCTAGTCACGCCTAAATATTTCGTAGGCGTGTTTAGTTACGCCGTATTTACGCGTGTTCAAAGACGTCCTCGTTGGGCTTGTTCAATCACGCCCTTCATAGGCGTCTTCAGTTAGGTGTATTCAATTAACGTCATACGTGTAACATAAATCATGATAACTAAGGGCTAAAGTGAAACCAAATCACAAAGTGGTTATATTTGAATTTGTTGGTTAGATTTCATCGTATATTAATAAATGCATGTGTATTGTCTAGTGACACAAAAAACGCTCATTTGTAAACACACGCTCTACTTGTATAGCCGTTTAGGGTTTATGGATTGCACTAGTTAACAACATCTTTAGGGCTTATGGATTGAACCACTTAACAACATCTTTAGGGTCATAAAACCTAGGTCACCAAATATGTCACCTAAACCTAGGTCATACATTACGTAACTAACTGACGAAAATATAGATCATAATGTACATAATTAACTAATAATATTGTAACAAAATAAATCATGTGTCAGCAGAGCATTACCAACAATATTACGCAACATTTTTTATCGTCATTGATGTGCACCACAACGAAAACATTATCGTCATACATGTTACGCAACATTTTTTTAAAATCAAATACATTTAACCACGCACTTATCAACCAAACATAATAACAGAATCATGAAACACCACCCCGAGTAGGACAAGCTGTACGAGTATGTCCAACTTGCTTGCACAGACCGCATCTACGAGCTCTATGAGTTGTTTCGACTTCGTCCACCTCATTACGGATTCTGCTGGACCTAGGACGACCCTTCGCACGCAACATTTCCCTATCAGGGATGATAACTGGATCTTCACTGGGGGGAATGGCAAGTTCATCACCAATAGGTTGCCAAGGTAATGAATAAGCCTCAACCAAGTTGGTTACGAGGAAGACATCATCCACATATTGCAAAGGATTCTGACGGATGTGTAAAGTAGCAGCTGCGGCATGCCTAGGTCCAGTCACGCCAAGCCATACACCCTAACCACCACATACGCCTTAAACCCTACCACGGATACCCTAACCCTAGGTGTGTTCCCCCTGACCTAACCCCTAATCACCCCATAAACCCTAAACACTTAAGCCGGATAC
>QARZ01041119.1:100469-184723 GCA_013407115.1 Glycine latifolia | reverse complement strand
CCACACATGCGCCATAAACCCTAGGTGTGTCCATCAAGACATAACCCATATTCACCCCGTAAACCCTAAACCCTAAGCTGGACCACTTAAACCCTGATCACCCCATGAACCCTAATGACAATTTCAACACTAAATCTAAACCCTAAGACGTAAACATATACACTATGAACCTGACAACTATGTCGCTAACAACTTTAAATAATATGCAACATTGTTTAGGGTTTATAACTTACTTCTTTCCAGCGCTAATCATCACAAAATATCCTATCCCAAGCTGTAGATCCTGAAGCACAACAACTTCTACACAGAACCCTAATTACTTGTCGACCGCGCTTCGAACTTGGCAGGGCTTCGCTTCAGAGAAATCAACACCCACTTTCTAGAGAGAAGGCAGAGCTATTTCTAGAGAGAAGGCGGAATCTTAAATGTCAAGCATATGAAGCAATATATAGGCATTTGGGGACCCTAACACGCCTAGGCAGGGCGTGTTAGGCTACCCCAAATGCCTAAATATTGTTTCATTTGCCCCTTTTGCCTAAATAAATAATTAATTTATATTATTTATATTTTTTTTCCCTCAATCACCTTTTGTAAACCAGACTTTTTCTTTCAATCAAGATCCACCTTGTTATGCATGCAATGACAAAAATATTTTCTTTGCTAATAATATTTTGATTACCCAAATACAAGCAATGATAGATACGCAGAATTAGAATAAAAAACTCAGCAATTTATATTGGTTCACCTCACTAACATGGAGGCTACATCCAGTGTCTTCGACCCAACACTAGGTTAGAGTTTTCACTATATCAAAATACCCTTTACAAGAAATTTACAAGTGATTATCTTTATCAACTCTAGATAAAGAATCTGAATTCTAAAACTCTATTAGAAAACAAATTACAAAGATCCTAAGAACCCTACTTAGATCTTTATCCCTAGAGACCCTAGTCTAGAAAGCTTGAAAGAATCACTTTGATATATCACAGGAGAATTTTAATACATAGAAAATTCTAAAGAAAGATTCAAGAGAGACACAACCTGTGATCCTTCAATGTATGAATAAATGAAGGAATGAAGTTACCAATCAATCCAGGTTGTATGAAAGTCAATGCTCAGAATCAAAACTCTTAAAAAACTCTTTTTCTTTAACACGTCATCTCAAAAAATCAGAAATCTTGATCTCACAAGATGTGTTTCTCACTCAGTAAAACTCAGTATCTAGGACTCTTAGAAAGCTTTGAAATCTTTGGGTAAGTCACACTCTCTCTTGAGTAATTCGTTCAATGTCTATTTATAAAGAGCAAACCCACAAAGCTTTAAAAAGAAACTGATTTAACTGATTATAATCGATTAAAACGATAGTGTAATCAATTATTTACCATATGTAATTGATTAAAATACCAGATAATCGATTAATATGTTCTTGAGCTTCCTGGAAAATTTTCATGAACAAGATAATCAATTAATACGTGATGTAATCGATTAAAGCAGTCATCACGTATGTGAAATAAGTTGTGATAATCGATTACATAAGACCGGTAATCGATTAAACCAATAAAGCTCAAAATATGAAATATGCCTATGTAATCGATTACTGATTGTGGTAATTGATTAAACTAGTAATGCATATGGACTAACGAACTAAGATAATCGATTACATAACATGGTAATCGATTAAAGTAGTGATGCATGATTTTCATATTGCACTATGTAATCGATTACAAGAAGCCTGTAATCGATTAATATGTTCTTCATGGCTTTTCCAGATTTAGAACAAAGTCTTTAATCGATTAAAAAATTGTGTAATCGATTAAAGCAGTAAGTTTTCATTTTTCCAAAAACATAACCATGAGAACTTAGCTTCTTTTAAAATCATTGAATAGCTTTAATACTTTGATGAAAAACATGTATGTATGTTAATGAGAATGCAAATGCAATGCAAGGATCACAAGGCAATGAACTTGAACCGCTTAGACAAATTACAAATGCCTTCAAATTGATTAGGCATGTAAAAAGCTAAAACATCAAGCCAATTACTTCATCCTTGCTTTAATCTTCTTGCAGCTTCCCCTAAATCAAAAAATCATCCTTTTTTGGCTTTGAGCATGCCAAATATCAATTGTCCATTTGTTTAGCTTTTAATTGCTTTTGAGAGATGGATGATAGGAAATTCATACTTGATAATCCTAAAATTTAAATCAGCTTTTTGCAAGAACAAGTGTTAAGTATAATGTTTGCATAAGCATAAGTCATTCTTTAAATTTGCTCCCCCTGACTTGGGTAGATTTTACAAAAAAAACAGAGCATAACAACAGAGCATACATGCATAATTATTTATTCCCATTAAACTCAAAATTATTTCTCCCCCTATTTGGCTTATCAAAGACAAAAAAAAATGTTCGTAGTATAAACAAGGAGAATACAAAAAAGGAGAGAACATAACTTGTATTAATGGAAATGAACATGCAGTACATTAATCAATTTAAACTAAAAATAAAAAAACATTAAGGAAAGCATAACATAATCAGAAACTGAAAAGAAAACATAAGCAACCTAAGCTAGTTTATCAAAGTCCTCAAGAACAAGCCTAGCCTCTGTGTTTTCAAGTCTAGATTTCATTTCTTCCAAGGATGATTTAGTCTTGTACTCATGGTGTAGAGACAATAAAGCATCCATTTTTTGAATCATGAGGGATTCAAAAGGGTTGTAAGATGGTTGAGCGGGGCCTTCAGCTTCTTCTTCTTCAGCACCAGCAGGAGGGATTTGTTGTCCAGCCATCTGCCATCCATAAGGGGTCTTGACCATCCCAAGCTTGTTAAGATGCTTCTCTTTGATGAAGCTATTGCTGGAGTTAGTGTTGTCAACAACCTCATTAGAGACATCTATATTGAAGTAATCAATGAATCTGGATACTAGAACAACATAAGGAAATGGATAATTAACCAATCTCTTAGCTTTCAGCATAGTTTCCTCAATGATGAGGATCTAGTTCATCTGAATGGAGTTCTTAATACCATACACAAGCTGTATGTCATCATCTGTGGCTTGGGAATGATTTGTGGACCTAGGAGTCTAGATGTAGGTGATTATATAATGAAGAAGTCTATCTTCATGAGTCATAGGACCAGTGCTAAGCCTTAGCTTTAGCCTTATTTGAGGGTCAAGTAGCATCCCTCTATAAGTCTCCACCCTATTGTAGCCCTCAGCCTCCTCTTTAAATTTCATTTCACCTTCAAAGGAAATGCCAGCCACTTCTTGCCAAACCTCAGGGGTGATTTCCATGGCCACCCCATTAACTTGAGATAGGATAGTCCCATCCATAAAAGCTTTAGCACAGGTGTAAAACACCTTTACTAATTCAGGATAAAAGGTACCCTTCATCTCAACAAATTTCTTCAATCCCTAGGCTTCAATCATAATAGGGAATTGAAAACCTTCTCTAGTAAACCATGCAAGGTCAAGATGTTTGGGTGGACACATGAGTTTTGTGGCATTAAACTGTAGGTAATTCATTTTCTCACACTCACTAGGAAACCAATGATCTAACCTATCCACAACAGAGTTAGAGGTTTCAACACTCTTTCTCTTAAAAGTTTTTTATCTCTTAGGGGCAGACATAATGATTATAGAAGAAGAAACTAAATAGGCAGGGTTTCTAAACTCAGAAGAAGAGAAAAACACAACTAGAATTAAGATAAGAAGAAGAGAATGGTGTGATTGATTTCTTCCACTAAGGCTGTATTTATAGAAATTTTGGGCTCCAAAATTTGAAATTTGAAAGTTTAACTGCAATTTCAAATTTACCCACTAACATAACAGCTCAGAAGTTTCAAATTTTTGAATTTGGTGGCAGCTGGGCAATTTCAATTTCCAAGAAATCTTGTAGATTTTGCAGTAACTCCATGAATAATCAATTACATAAGCTCGTAATCAATTAATTCGTAAGCAAAAATGGTTTCTGCAAAGGGCTATAATCGATTAACACGAAGTGTAATCGATTAAACCAGTGAAAGTTTTGTCCAGGAAGATGAAGTGTAATTGATTACGATACTATGTAATCGATTAATCCAGTGAAGTTTCAAGCTTTCAAACATTTTTCTACTTGTGTAATCGATTAATTCAATGTCGTAATCGATTATTCTAGTGAAATTTATTTTTCTGAAGTCATTTTAAACAAAGAATAATTGATTATTCTGCCATTGTAATCGATTACATAAGCTCAATTTTGTTTCTAAAAACCATTTAAGGATCAAATAATCAATTATTACGATGCTTAATCAATTATAACAGTTAATATATCATATTCAATAGTGATTATGCAGCATATTTTGAATTTCTATCATTTGAGATGAAAAGCCAATTAATCATGGAAATGAGCACATAAACAGCATGCTAGCAAACACTAGATTCATCAAGGATTCCTAGCATATTTCTAAGTGTAAAGAATCTATCTCTAGCCAAAGGTTATGTGAAAATATCAGCTAATTGATTGTTAGTTTCAACAAACTCAATTTTGATGTTACCCTTTTCGATATGATCTCTAATAAAGTGATGTCTTATCTCAATGTGTTTGGTCCTTGAGTGCATAATTGGATTTTTGGATATGTTGATGGCACTCGTGTTATCACACAGCAAGGGTATCTCCTGTATTTCAACACCAAAGTCTTGAAGTTGTTGCTTCAACCAAAGACTTTGTGCACAGCAGCTTCCAGCAGAAATGTGTTCAGCTTCAGTAGTAGATAAGGCAACACATGAATGCTTCTTGTAGTGCCAAGAAATCAAAGAGCTTCCCAACAAGTGGCATGTACCACTAGTACTCTTCCTATCCAATTTGCACCTGCAAAATCAGAATCAAAATATCCAATCAAGCTGATAGATGTACCTTTTGGATACCAAAGTCCTACTCTTGGTGTAGACTTTAGATATTTGAGGATCCTCTTGACTGTAGATAGATGAGACTCTTTGGGATTTTCTTGGTATCTAACACACAAGCATACACTTAACATAATGTCAGGTCTACTTGTAGTTAAATGCTCTAAAATGAGATATGTTTGGTTTCCTTCCTTTGTATAGTTCATAAGGGGTTTTCTTCAAAATAGGCCTTATGAGAATTCTATTCAAAGTATAACAAACCGTACTTACAGCATCAGCCAAAAAGTGCTTAGGCAAGTTTGTTTCATTTAGAAGTGTTCTTGCACCTTCCTCAAGGGATCTATTTTTCCTCTCCACAACACCATTTTGTTGAGGTGTTCTTGGAGCTGAAAAATTATGATTAATTCCAAATTCGTCACAAAAAAACTTTTCAAAGTATTCATTTTGGAATTCTCCACCATGATCGCTTCTAATTGAAACAATATTGCAAGCTTTTTCATTTTGAATTATCTTGGCTAACTTTCTAAATGCTGTGAATGCATCACTCTTGGATCTTATGAATAAATTCCATGTGTATCTTAAGTAATCATCTACTATAACAAGCCCATAGAAGTTACCCCCCAAGCCCATGGTTCTAGAAGGACCAAATAAATCCATATGAAGCAATTCAAGAGGTCTAGAAGTAGAAACAACATTTTTACTTTGAAAAGAATTCTTTGTTTGTTTCCCTCTTTGACAAGCTTCACATATTTTATCCTTCTCAAACTTAAGCTTACGCAAGCCTATGACCAAATCCTTTCTTACAAGCTTGTTCATATGATGCATATTTATATGACTAGCTCTTCTATGCCATAACCATGTTTCATCAGTTTTACTTACAAGGCAACTAGTGTTATGAATGAATGCATGATCAATGGATAGAACATAAATGTTACCCTTTCTCTTACCAACATGGATAACCTCACCACTTTAACGGTCACAAATCAAACAAAAATTGTTATTGAAAGACACTTTGAACCCTTTGTCACATAGTTGGCTTATGCTTAGGAGATTATGTTTCAAGCCATCAACATATAAAACATTTCTGATCATAGTTTTGAGGATGTCTCCTATGTTTCCTTCTCCAACTATCTTCCCTTTGTTATTATCACCATAAGTGATAAATCCTCCATCTTTTTGTATGACATTTGTAAGCATAGATATGTCACCTGTCATGTGTCTAGAGCAGCCACTACCAAGATACCATAGTGATGATTTTGCTCTTAGACACACCTACAAAATTCAAATTAAGTAACAAAGAAAGGTACCCAATGAGAGTTGGGTCCATAGGGGTTAGTTGAAATCTTTTTTCACAGTTCTAAAGAATTCGTTAGAAGAAAGAGCAGATGTAATCATGTTTTTAGCTTTAAAATCATATTGCACAACTCTTTTTTCAGCATCTGTCATTTCATCCCATTCTTTGATAATCAAATTATTATCAACATTTTCATTGGAACCAAATGACTTTTTTCAATAGCATTTCATGCACCGGAATCATTGGATTGAATGAAAATTTGCATACGATTTTTTCAAAAACTAAAATGCTCTCCTTCAAACATCGAAAGACGATTGAGAGAAGCTCCATCTCTAAAAGTTATTTGAGTAGTATTCATTTTCTTTGAAAAGAACATGATCTTGAATAACTTTCAAGAACCAGCTCTGATACCAATTGAAAACACAATGAAAACATTTCAAATAAACCAAGAGGGGGGTGAATTGGTTTAAAACAGATATTTAAAAATTTTCTTAAAAAACAATTTGCGGAATTAAAACTTGGATCTTATCACTCAATCACCTTTTGTAAACCAGACTTTTTCTTTCAATCAAGATCCACCTTGTTATGCATGCAATGACAAAAATATTTTCTTTTCTAATAATATTTTGATTACCCAAATACAAGCAATGACAGATACACAGAATTAGAATAAAAAACTCAGCAATTTATACTGGTTCACCTCACTGACATGGAGGTAGCATCTAGTGTCTTCCAACCAACACTAGGTTAAAGTTTTCACTATATCAAAATATCCTTTACAAGCAATTTACAAGTGATTATCTTTATCAACTCTAGATAAAGAATTTGAATTCTAAAACTCTATTAGAAAACAAATCACAAAGATCCTAAGAACCCTACTCAGATCTTTATCCCTAGAGAACCCTACTCTAGAAAGCTTGAAAGAATCACTTTGATATATCACAGCAGAATTTTAATACACAGAAAATTCTAAAGAAAGATTCAAGAGAGACACAACCTGTGATCCTTCAATGTATGAATGAATGAATGAAGTTACCAATCAATCCAGGTTGTATAAAAGTCAATGCTCAAAATCAAAACTCTTGAAAAACTCTTTTTTTTAACACATCATCTCAAAAAATCAAAAATCTTGATCTCACAGAGATGTGTTTCTCACTCAGTAAAACTCAGTATCTAGGACTCTTAGAAAGCTTTCAAATCTTTGGGTAAGTCACACTCTCTCTTGAGTAATTCATTCAATGTCTATTTATAGAGAGCAGACCCACAAAGATTTAAAAATAAATTGATTTAATTGATTATAATTGATTAAAATGATAGTGTAATCGATTATTTTACCATATGTAATCGATTAAAATACCAGATAATCGATTAATATGTTCTTGAGCTTCCTGAAAAATATTCATGAATAAGATAATCGATTAATACGTAATGTAATCGATTAAAGCAGTCATCATGTATGTGAAATAAGTTGTGATAATCGATTACATAAGACTGGTAATCGATTAAACCAGTAAAGCTCAAAATATGAAATATGCCTGTGTAATCGATTACTGATTGTGGTAATCGATTAAACTAGTAATGCATATGGACTAACAAACTAAGATAATCGATTGCATAACATGGTAATCGATTAAAGCAGTGATGCATGATTTTCATATTGCACAATGTAATCGATTACAAGAAGCCTGTAATCGATTAATATGTTCTTCATGGCTTTTCTAGATTTAGAACAAAGCCTTTAATCGATTAAAAACATTGTGTAATCGAATACAGCAGTAAGTTTTCATTTTTCCAAAAACATAACCATGAGAACTTAGCTTCTTTTAAAATCATTGATTAGCTTTAATACTTTGATGAAAACCATGTATGCATGTTAATGAGAATGAAAATGCAATGCAAGGATCACAAGGAAATCAACTTGAACCGCTTAGACAAATTACAAATGCATTCAAATTAATTGGGCATGTAAAAAGCTAAAACATCAAGCCAATTATTTCATCCTTGCTTTAATCTTCTTGCAAATTCCCCTAAATCCAATAGAGACCTGAGTGGTAACAAAGAAGAAGCCGCTGAATGCCGAAGGCCAACAGCATCGGTACGAAGACAGCAGGCAACTGCTACTGTTGTAGAGGATGTGTTTGCTGGCCAAGGTGATGACGTGGGTGAAATTCTTGTTCTTGATGATAGAAGTTGTGATGTTGAGGGTTTTCCTGGCGAGCCCCATGATACTTTGGTGTTGTCACTTTATGTTGATCATGTAGCAGCCAAAGTTTGGGCAGGAAAGGTAGTATTGTCTTTAAATATATTTCCATTTACAAATTTATGTCATTTGAAGTGTCCTAATTAAGTAAACTAGGAATGCCTTGAGTTGAAGTTGGCATCTCATGGAAGGAAGGTGCAAAAATTTGGAAGGCCTGCACTCGAAATTGTAGGTTTAGTGGCCGCTACAGGCTTAAGCCCACTTATTGCATGTTCATTGGAGACAGGTGATAGGGGTTTAATTTCTGCTTTTGTGGAGAGATGGCATAAAGAAACCAATAGCTTCCATCTGCCGATAGAAGAAATCAGTATTACGTTGGATGACGTTACATCCTTGTTACATCTACCAATCATAGGTGTCTTCCAAACCTTTGATGTAATAGATGTACAGGAGGTTGTGCAATTATTAGTTGAGCTACTTGAGGTGATTACCGAAGATGCTAAAGCAGAGACGCAACAATGCCACAGAGCATATGTTCGACTATCTTAGATGCGAGACGTTTATCGTCTCAAGTGTGAATCAATGCAATGGACTATTGCAGCTAGAGCATATTCTCCATCTAGTAGGTTGCACCATCTTTGCTAACAAGAGTGCCACACATATTAGTGTGGTATTCTTGGAGGCATTTCGTGATTTACAACAGTCCGGAGGATTTAGTTGGGAAGCGGCTGCACTCCAACACATGTATGACAATTTAAATTATGTGTGTTTAGCACCACGGTAAACATGTTGCAGGGTATATCAGTATACTTCAGGTATTTTTGTCATTATAATTGAATTTTGTTTATTCCTTCCATTTGGGTTATACTGTAACGCCTTATTTGTTTTAATTGTATTTGTAACTGCAGTGTTGGATATACGAGCATTTTCCTACAATTGCTAACATGGTTGCAAATGAGGACTATGAAGAGAGCCAACCACGGGTCAATTGCTGGAAGGCTGGGAAGGCATTACCAGTCATAACCTATCGCAAGCGATTGGATAGGTTGATGACAGATGGTGTTTGTTGGACACCATATACTGATCATCGTGCCTTCCGTGAATTTCAAATCATTTCTCTGTTCTCAGGTCATATCAGATGGGGACCTTACATTGTCATATACCATTCGGAGAGGATTCTGAGACAATTTGGATTCGTCAGCCTATACTGTGCCTTTAAAGCTGGCCTTCCCCATCAAAAGAAGAAGTTGATGACAGATGGCTACACTTTTTGGAGTGCCTTGCAGCCATTAGAGACCTTGTCACTTTTCCTGGTGAGTGTGCTGCAGGTTATATGAATTGGTTCTACTAAATATCCCACCCTTTTATGAGTCCGCCACAGATTGGGGAGTCTATTAGACATCCTCCTACCGTGCATCATTGTGTACCAGATCCACCTAGGCATGGCAGCGGGACCTGTAACGACCTAAAATTATTCTAGATATTATATTTTTATTAGGATTAAATTTTTAAGAATCATTAATTTTTTTTTTTACTATTTTATTTTTACTGAACGGATCCTAGTATAAATTCTAAAACATATAAATTATAGAAGTTGTTAAACTTATATATATAATACGTAGCCACAGTCCTTGTACAAGAGTCATTTTCAACGAAACATAAAGATACTACAACACTTTCATCATTCATTTCCTAGAGACAATTCTTTATCTTTGTACCACCATCAGTCCAAGGTGTCAATGAAATTGACCACTATTGCCATCTATATAAAAAAAATGAAACAAATCTAGTGAGAAATAAAACTTCTCAGTAGGCAAAACTAAACCACCAAAACACGTTAGTACGTTAGTAAATCATTATAAAATAATTATGCAAACTATATGAATGCATGAAATGAATTTTCCCAGGGTGCACATGGCCTCTACATATCGTACTGTATGTAGCTACATCTCATACTGGATGTAGACGCTGCGATCGTCTTACGCAAATATGCATGATTTATGCCATATATTTGCACCTGGACACTACATATCGTACTGTATGTAGTATCAGATTCTGTTTCACAAAATCTCGTACTGGACTTGGAAACATGAATCAACCTATCATCACATCAACATCTATCCATAATAAAATCCATTAGCAAAATACATACCACCTTATGGAAAAATGTTGTTATCATAACATCATATGTACCACAAGTATGGTTAAACCACCGTACCTTTTTTAAATAAGATCATTACCACTTAGGCATGACCTTTGAATATCCTCAAGCTAGATAAAAAAAATCATGTTAGTAATCTAACTAATAAACCACAATATATCTCTCAAATAATTTCTAATTCCTTTAAACCTTCACAAGAAAAGATTAAAACCTAGCATGCATCTTAATCTCTTTTCACCTACCACCTTGCTACTTCATCCTCAAATTGAATCACTCTAGTATTTGAACCATTTAACTACACACCATTCAACCTCTACTTCTAAAAATTAATACCAAACAACCCCATGATAAAAATATGAACAAACAGTCCAAATATTATCAAAATCACCTTCCAAGATCATCAAATGGGTTTCCATACATCACTAATATTTTAGCCTATATATCATCACCTATCCTATGGTTAAAATCAACATTTTCTCATCACAAAATAACCTTAAAATGACATGAATTTCAAGTCTAAATGATAACCATAAATTTGCCTAATTAAGCATATAAATTAATCCAAACAAATGCTTAACTAGAGATTGAAGCCTAGCCTAGCTCAAATGGATTTGGATTTGAAATTGATTAAGTGGTTGTTTCTCTTGGAAATCCTCTAAGGAATGAAGTCTTGAAAAGGAAAAGATGAAAGTGAAATGAAAGAGATGGGAGGGAGAGATTCACGTGAGTTGTTGTAGAAATGGAGTCTTGAAAGTGACTTCCATTTAAGGCCCTCCTCCCTTTATATAGGGTTTGGAAAATAATAAAATATTTAAAGACATAATTGCCCTTTCTAGCTAGTTATTCTCATCTAGTTCCATTATAACTTAGTTTCTTCTCATTCCATTACATCTTAACTAAACTCATAATTACTCTTTCTAATATCTTTCCACTTTATACAAAAATCTCCTAAGTCATGATGTCTTTCTTCCAAGTGTCTTCCACTTGTCCTTATATCATGTATGTAAGTCATGAAATATCCTCCCTTTCTACTCCCTCTTTCACGTGATTATCAAGGGAAGAGGAAAAGATTTTTCTTCCTTTCATGCCACCTTGTGTACATATGTCACCTTTTATGAAGAAGAAGAATCCAATTTCAAGATAACTTCACACATGGCATTTACTAGAAAGAAGTAAAGTTCAATTCAAACTCTTCTACCTAAAAGATAATATTGAATAATAGAACTCTAGAGATTTCTAGAAACTGACTTCAGTTACAGTACAAATAGCTCATAAATAGTCTATACAGAGTGCTACACAGGCTTTACATACAAGACTGCTCTATCTTAATTCTGATTAGTCCGTTCTACTTCTGACCATAAAATTACTAAACCATTTTATTAAATAAATCTGTACATCCTACAATTAAGAGAAAATTTCACAGATTCTACTTATTATTTTTCCATATTTTTCTGCTACCTAAATTCTTCTGAATAAAATTTCAAAGTTATTACCGTATAAAATTCATAGAAATTCTATTCAAAGGTTTTTCTGTCACAACTGTATAGTTTCTAACTCTACAAATTATTTCCTATTATATGAGTCTTGTCTCACCTTATTTTGCTTCAATTTGAAATTTCTAATTTATACAGCGTATACCGACGCTGTCCGGGAAACAATCCAATTATCATCATAGTTCCATAATTCAATCATAAATATATCTCATAATATAATTTTGAGGATATTACAGGACCCGAACCTGTGGGTACTCGCCCGAATCTTCCCCGATTTTAATGGGGAAAACCCGAGTTTATTGGGTTCGAGTTTTCCTTAATATCCAAAAGCGGGGGCGGGAGCGGGTATGGGATTACTGATACCCGCCCCGCACCTGCACCCGCACCTACACCGCAATAAATAATATTAAAAAATATAAAATATAAAAAGATATATTATTTTGTAATTTTTTTAATTGAATTGATTGATTTTGTTTTGTAATTTTTAAATTATGATCCCATATTTTGAATGTGGGTTTGTTATTGTTTTTTGTTACATAATTAGTCTTTTCGTCTGATTTTTTCAATAAAAAAACTCTATTATTTTTAATTTTAATCAAATAGCGGGGGCAGTGCAGGGTGGGGAAAACCCGACCCCTAGTGGGGATGGGGACGAGTATGGGTTTTAAAACCCGATGGGGATTGGTGGCGGGGGCAGGAAGCGGTTTTTGAGTCGGGGGCTGGGACGGGGAATGCAATACCCGCCCCCGCCCTGTTGCCATGCCTAGATCCACCACATGTTCCACCTCCAGATGCAGCAGCAGCTGTTGATGCTAACATGCCTCAACATGCAGTGGTAACAATAACTTCTATTTTTTGTTAGTGTCATTTTAAAAAAATTGGAGTGTTAAAATGTTTCTACATTTTGTATTAGGCTGTGTGTCAAAGGATTGCAGAGAGGTTGCAACAAATGATAGATCTTCAGATGGTTACCGTTGGCACTAATGCATACACTATAACATATCGGTGTATCAGATTAGCATGAGGTGTATCTGATCATAGAAATGTTTATGTGTGGTCTAAATGACTGAGGGATGGATAACAGAGAGATGGTGTCGATGGAGTTTGAGGATTTATGTTTTCTATGAGGTGTATTTGAGTATAAACATGTTAACGCTAGACGACTATCGTACTTGTTTGCGTTTAATAACAATTTTAGTATTGCTTATGCATGTCTCCGTTATAATTGAATTCAATAACAAATGTCAAGATTTTTGTAATCCAAATACAAAGTAAATAAACCATAACAAAATTTTCACATTAATGTCCAAAATCAACATAATCTGCTGGTAACCTCGTCAAATTGGTATACTTAAGCATTCGACTAACATAACTAGTGGGCCACTCTTTTGCTTGAGAATGACAATGTCTTGACCATAACAAAGTAGTTGATGGCATAGGACATCCGTCTCACAATAAAACCTAAAAAAAATCATAGACCATACAATTATTATTAATTACATGTCTTGTAATAATTGAAAACAAATAAAATCGTATACGTAATACCTGAACAAAATGATTTCCATACACATGACCAATACAAATGACGCGATGCACAACAGGATCTCTAGGCGGTTGGCTTCTAAGAGGAAAAATGTCATACTTTGTTGTAGAGAAAGAGAAACAAGTACGAGGTTATACCGTGAAGCAATCACATAACCCATATCAGTAATATCCATCCATTTATCCATGGTTACCTGCAAGTAACAAAATGTATTAGTAGAATAGCAAAACAAATTATCGAATACATATGAAAACAAAACATAAAACCTTTACCTTTGACAATCCATCAACAATGAGGGACCACTTTAACTGCTCAAATCTATGTAACCCACCAAACAAGGGTATATACTCATCAGACCATTGTGCAAGTTCTTTGAGCAAACGATTGCACACCAGAGACCATGAATCTTCACCATAACCAAGTAAGGCCACAATTAGATGATAACCACAGTTACCATCAACTTTAACATCACATACATTTAAAATGAAATTCTTCATTCATGGGAGAAATTGATCCAATATTGGAATATTCCCCATCGATATAGGCAGTGTAGATGTTGACGCAGACCATTTATGTGACGAGAAACTATCACGCTGAGAATGTAACGCATCCACATACTCAAAGTAAGATAGATCCCACTTGGTTGATCTTTGGTGTTTGGTAACATGTTTCTTTTAAGCACCTATTATTTGTACCTTTTCAGAAGGAGGACACATGGAAGTTAGATCAGGATATGCTAGTTCTTTGAGTTTAGTTTTTAGGGTCACTTTGCCACACATATCAAGACTTTTGAATTGCTTAGATATTGCTTCCATCTCTTCGGTTATGTGTATTTCACACTCATCGACACCTTGGTCTGAGAAATGTAACCTCCGCCAAAACATATGGATGGCGTCCAGCGGTATGCTGCCAAGAACATATCTAGCAAGCTCACATGCACAAGTGTTGTATGGCTGCACCCACCAGCCATTTAAATTCCCAAATGTATCTTTCAATGAAACCCGAACTTCAAGCTTTTCAAGAACCCAAGCTTCAGCACTTTCACGAAATTGTATGGCTGGCTGGAAGCTTTTAAGGATAGCAATGGTAGATGGAGAAAGGTTAGGGATGAAGATGGAATGGAACCATGGAAAATCTTTCCAATAAGCCTAGGAAGAATCGCCACAATAGCATGAAGTCATTGATAAGAAACAAGAGGTTCTTGCACAAGAACAAAGAGAAAACTCTCTCACAAGTTTTAGATTTGCATTCAATGATCAAAAGATGTTTACAACAATTTTTGGGACAGCTTATATATGCACGAAATTACAAGCTAAATGCAAGGAAAATTACAACGAAATGAATCTTGTAATGCACACTTAGTGAAGCCTAAATGCAAGGTAAATAAAGCTTGTGTGCAAGCTTCCCTAAGTGCCTCTTGGCTGACCCTAAACTCGTGTAATGGTGCAGTAATTTTAAGTTCTAAGTGCAGTTTTCAGCTTCTAGGTGTAGTCCATAGGTGCTACAAAATTACACACAAGTGTACCTACAAAGCTTTACACAAATGCACTAAAAGCCTTTTTATTTGTAACTATTTTTGCTACTAACAAGTGCTGGAATTTATTGAATTAAATTGAACTTGAGACATCAAAATCCAGCCCTTGTTATCCTTGAGTTGGTGTGCTTCTTCATGCTTGTCCAAATTGGCTTGGATGTGGTCTTGAAGTGCTTGAGTTCTAGCTCTTGTCATTGGTCCTTTAAAGCTCACCAAAGGAAGTGCTTCAAGCTCTCCTTCTAGACCTTTAGCTTGCAATGGGCCTCCATCATCCCCTCCTTCTTGAAAGGAACTTGACCTCAAGTTTGCTTCCTCACTTGTACCTACATCATACAAAGAAAGATCACAAACATTGAAAGTATTACTTACACCATACTCACTAAGCAACTCACTAAGCAACTCAAGTTTGTAAGCATTGTTGTTGATCCTCTCTAAAATCTTGAAAGGTCCATCTCCTCTTGGTTGGAGCTTGGATTTCATGAGGAAATCTATCCTTCCTCAAATGAAGTCAAACCAAATCTCCTTCATTAAAGATCACTTGCTTCTTGTGCTTATTGGCTATTGTTCCATCTTTCTCTCCACATGTGCCTTCACTTGTTCATGCATTTTCCTAATACGCAAAAGCAGCTGAAAATGTCATCCCAGTAGGTGTCACACCAACAATGTCCAGGAGAGGGAGTTTGTATCTATTTGTTTTGTATGTACTGTCTATGAGGAATATCAAATGACATGCATTTATCAATTTCACTACATCCGGATGTGACCAGAATATGTCACGTACAACATTTTCATCCTTCAGTCTATGCCAATGGATATACATATCGCATTCAAAAAGCTTCATTAATTGTTGCATTTTAGTATTATTGCCTCTTATGGAAGTACGATATGCATATCTTGCATTGTAGGCTTGCTTCATTGTTGTACAGTTTTTCGGATTATGATCCTTTAAAGTTAGAAGAATATTCTTTGGTTTAACCCTTGACTTTGTCATATCAGTAACAATAAACTTCTCTTAGTCAAACAATGGTTATGTGTCCCACTTATTAACTTCACCATCCAGTCTTCACCTCCTATGATTGGTTTCGCTCGCAACTTAAAAGGACAACCACACTTTCTAGTGCTAGTCATCGTCAGTACTAAATCTTTATTGAATACTCTATACTTTCAACTCCTTTCACAACCAATTAAAATAAATGAGGTCCTTCCCCTCTTTCCAGTTGTTGTATCAGACCTCATTATCACAGCTACAAAAGCAATCTCATGTGCAACACTACAAGCCCATTGCAATACCTTTTCACGAGAATTAAACACCTACAAAAAATGATAATACATCTTTAATCTTCTAAAATAATTCATTTACTTACTTTCATCAAATACAATATCATATAAATACCTCTGAAGTATTGAATGCATCAGAACAATCAACTGAACACTTGTTAGTTTCAAACGTAGAAGGTGCGTCTCCGTTGTCTTCAGTCATATTAATTTCTTCAGACATAATATTGTCATAGACCACTCATCTTTGTCCATCTTAACAAATAATTTTAAAAAAAATGTTCATTAACTATACGCATAAAAATAATATTCATAAATATTACAATGTTATTTTAATACAAATTCAATACATTTCTTCAAAGGACTAATACAAATTCAATAACAAATACATTTTTTGGTATACAACAAATTTTACACACTTCATAAACGCATTAATTGGAAAACATTTATAAGAGAAAAAACACACTTATAAACAATAATTAAAAAAAACTTATATGGATTGGCAATCTGTATCAACCATATAGATTGGCAATCTGTATGAACCATAACGATTGGCAAGCCGTATGAACCATATGGATTGTGACAGTGCTAAGTGCAGAAACGTACCTCCGACAAAGCTCCAATGAACCCAAACGAACTAACCACCACGAATGAAAACCACCTCCGCCACCACCAAAACAACAGTGCCAAATCAAACACAAACCACAAATCCGAAATGAAAAACCATAGCTGAAGAACGAGCCATCAAAGGAAAAATGAAGAAAAGCTGGGTGTATCACTTTTAAGAAAGAGAATAAATGAAGGGCATTATTGGAATAAACAAAATTTATTGGGTGTATTGGAAAATTCACTGGTGTAGGAAGCATAAGCCTTAGTTTCTACACTAATAGGCCCAAATGTGTTAAAAGGCCCAATAGGGTCTTGGGCCATGAGTCCTAGTAAGTCAAGAAGTTGACTTGACCAAAATAAGTTTTGGGCAAATTCAAAATTAAATTTGAATTTTGAATTTCAAATTCTAAGTTTGAAGTTTAAATTTGAATTTTGAATTTAAAAGGTTAGGTTGTAAGAATAGTTGTGAATTATCCAAATCTATATCCAATAAAGATTGGATAATGCTTCTTCCAACAACTTTTTTATTTGAATTACTAATTTAAATAAAATAGTTATAGCAACAACCAAAGGGATATGATGATGAAAGGGACGATTTTGACATGGAACCTGCTAGGTTCTTTTTCCAAAATTACAATAAATGAGTAGGATTTATTTAACTTGAATTTTGAATTCAAGTCTTTCAAGAGTAGAACAAACTCAAGATGGTTCTAGAAACTATACTTGAATTTTGAATTTAACAACAAGTGAGATCCTTAGGCTGATTTTGAGTGATTGAGTTAGGATTCTAATCGTAATAAGATTACAAGACAATAGGCTCCTAGGATATAAAAACACTTCACTCTTATGTTATGCGTCTAGCTCTTTTCAAGAACAAAAAGGGTTCTTGTTTTCTTTCTCCTTCATCATCTTATCTCCTCCATTGTTGCACTATTACCTAACCTCAAGACACAATCTTTAATCTTGAGAAATAGACCAAACACTTGAAGCCTCCACCTTGTCATTGCCTAGAAAGCAACAAAGTGAAGGAGAATCAAGAAAAAGGAGTTCTCTCAAGCATTCAAGGTACAGCCGTGTGGATCATGTAACATCCTGAAAATTTATAAGTTAATAAGATGTTTTGTGTTACTTAATTGTTTAATATAATTCTTGCAAATTGTTGTAAAGTGTGTGCATTGGTAATTGTGGTTGAACGTAAGTCAAATTTTGTGGCTAAGATAAGTTGTTCGTACACGCATAATAAAAACGGCGGTGGCTCTAGGTAGCTGTTCGATCACGCAAATTGGTAACTATGGTGGCTGTGATAGCTAGCTGATTCAAGTTATTGGCAACTTACCTCAATACTTCGTCTATAAATAGCAGTGCATGAAGCGGAAGCATGGTTCACTCTCACTTCTGTGCGTGTTTCTCTTCTTTTCTCTCTCTAAAACTCTTTGCACCCAGAAATCTTTCTTCGTCCACCTTCTGTACCACTTTAACTCTTGAGAACCACCGTAGAAGCGGCAAAAAATCTCTCCTTTAAGAGGAATTTGTAAATGGAGCATAAGCCTTTCACTCCTCGTTGCTGGGAGAACTTGCGTTCGAAATAAAACTCACGTTAAGTTTCAAAGAAAAGAATCCATGTTGAGGTAAGGGGAGTTTATCGTGTTAATAATGATTTTGATATCATGGTTGAGATAAAGTGTGTATCTGTTGTTTGATATTTTGTGTGAAATGTATTGATGATGTCTATAAGTGGTGTGCTTGTGAAGAAGACGGCTACCGGGATGGGTAGGCCGAGTTACATATATGCCAATCCCTTGTGTTGTGATGTCGGCTACCGGATGGGTAGGCCAAGTTACATATATGTCAATCCCTTGTGTTGTGATGTCGGCTACCGGGATGGGTAGGCCAAGTTACATATATGTCAATCCCTTGTGTTGTGATGTCGGCTACCGGGATGGGTAGGCCGAGTTACATATATGTCAATCCCTTGTAATGTGATGTCAGCTACCAGGATGGGAATGCCGAGTTGAACGATTTACGTAGCATGCATGTGTGCATGCAGGATGTAACTTAGTCTTTGTTAGTAGACGTTTGTATACCGGGTTCCTTATCCGGGGTTGTTTCCCTAGAGCTGCTAGGACTCGCTTCCTTTTCTTTAGATGTACCGGGTTTGTTACTCGACAGAGCTCGTATGTTCTTGGGAAAAGAGCCATCGGGTTACTTACTCGGCAGAGCTCGTATGTCTTGGGAAAAGAGCTACCAGGTTTGTTACTCGGCAGAGCTCGTATCTTCTTGGGAAAAGAGCTATCAGGTTCCTACTCGATAGAGCTCGTACCCTTTTTCTTGTGAACTACCGGGTTTCCTTACCCGGACAACCTTGTTCCCTCGTCTAACCTTGTTCGGATTATTACATCAGTTGTTATGGCTAGGTGCCAATCTGGACACCTAATACTACACACATATTCACTTGTTTGTGGTGTTTGTGAATGACGTATGTGATTACGTTGAGATTGGCCATTGTATTGGCTTGAGTTATTAAATGCATTGATACCATGGGGGGTGTATGGCATTATCCTAACTGGGACGAGTTAATCCCAGACAGGGCCATACATTGATAGTGCCCATGGTAATCTAAATGCATTTGGATATACATAAATACCCACGGGGGTGTATGGCAATATCCTAACCGGGACTAGTTGATCCTGGGGTCAGGTCATACATTGATGGTGTTGTGGTGATATTTTATGTATTAACGTGAGATGCCGGGACCGGATGGTTAACCTTGCAAGGACCACGGTCAGTGCATCAGTGTATCCGAGAATGGGTCAGTATATATGTATATGGGGGTGTATGACATTATCCTACCCGAGTTGAGTTGAGCTTGGGCCTGGGTCATACATTGATGGAGCCCATGTACATACTTCATGCATGACGGAAATAGGATGGTTGACTGCAGAGTGCGAGAAGGACTTGGGGGCCATTACTGTAGGGTTAGCCTTGTGACACCCATTTTGGCTTATCACCATGAGGCAGTGAGACCCGTGCACAACAGAGTGACCCCGACGAGCTGCAGTAATCATTTGTACCATGGATTTAGCCAATTGTCCGGGATGGTACCACATTGCATTGACTAAGAGATAAGTCTGGAACATGCATTATGACTAGTCATTTTAATATGAATTGTGACATGTGTTTGGACGGGTTGTCCATTAATGAATGCGTTATATAATATTTGAATATTGTTGTGATTTTACAATGACCAAGTTGTCTTTTTATAACTGATGATATTTATTTAATTATTATTTTACATGATGGACTCACCTTTGCTTTGTTGTACCTTGTGGTTTGGTACGTGTGATGATCGCGAACCATGTTCGTGTAAGCAGATGAACAGCAGTAGGTGACCGGGAAGATGACCTATGTTGGTTGGAGCCGCCGAGTAGCCGAGATGTAGATGGACTAGATCCCGGGCAAGGGTTGTATTTTTGGCTAGTTACACCCCTTGTTCTAATGACTACACCCCTATGTTTTGCTAGTTACACCCTGTCATTTAAATCCTTATTTCTTTTGAGAATTTTGTACAATTCAGACTTGGTTATTTATAATTACTAACAACTTATGATTATTAATATACAAGTATTATGATGTATTGCATCTTTGTATATTCGAGATTTGATTTGAGATATTGATTATACTTACGAAAAAAAAAGTTTACTACTATTTTTATAAACAAACTTAAAGGGATTTTCAAATATAAATTACCATTAAAAGCATAATTAAGAGTATGATACAGTAGCGATGAGGCGGGTCATTACAGATCACCATTGGAGGGCATCATCCTTTTAAAGCCTTTCAAGTGATCAAAAAGATATTTCTAAAACCCCTAGTATTTTAATGAGTAGATTATAAACAAGTCTCATGAGAACCGTAAGGAGTTATGGGTTCCATAATGAAGAACAAAATAAAAAAATTTGTTTTTCACCCTTATGAACATGTTCCACAAACGTCATAGAACGTGCATTCTAAATTTCACGTGGTATCAGAGTCTTGCTCGTTACGGTAAGCGTGGGGTTTTACTATTGAATTTTCAAAAACGTTTTGCAATCTACAATTTTTTTTTAATAAGATTTTTAAATTCTAAATCTTTATAAAAGGTTTTTCTTTTGTGATAAAGTTTTAATATTTTGTGATAAAAACATCACCTTGTGGGGACAAGGGTGGTGGCCAAGAAGAGTCTTGGGGCTAGGATGGTTTGACCAAGCCTATTTGGAATAGGAATGTCGAAACCATGGTGGAAGGAACCACCTAAGCCTAGATGCGGCCTAGGTATGACCAAGGTAGCCCTATCCCAATTTAAATTTTAAATCTTGATCATGAATCTTGACTAATCATCAATTGTTGATGTTGTTCTTGGTAGATGATTCAATGGTTGCTTTGAATTTGCAAAGTGTTTGCTTGTTCTTTCTAACTTTTCTTGTAGGTACTTGAAAAATTGGATGGTCATGGTGCTTTGAATGATTGTTTGTATGATTAAAATTTTAATTTCTTTAATTCTGAAATTTAAATTTAAATTTTGGTAAATGGGATTGTATTTGTCCCGATTTAGATTTTATGTCTTTTAAATTTTTAAGATT
The DNA here is from genome assembly GCA_013407115.1 of Glycine latifolia. Lineage (NCBI taxonomy): Eukaryota > Viridiplantae > Streptophyta > Magnoliopsida > Fabales > Fabaceae > Glycine > Glycine latifolia. Next base: position 163,120 of record QARZ01041119.1, on the reverse strand, counting down.
TTTTGATATAAAATTGTAATCTTTGGAGATCGAAAAGCTTGTTCGACCAAGAAGATGGATTGGCCATGGACAAGATGTCATGGAGATGGTTCGACCATGTTGATGGATCGGGACAAGTTTGATGCAGATTTAGATTCGAGGCTTGAAGATGCTTTGGATTGAAAATCGAAAGGCACCATGATCATCCATCATTTATTTGAATTTCGAAAATTGCATGTTTTAATTTTTGAATTTCAAATTTTGAATTTTGAATTTTGAAATTGCGACTAGTATGCATGTTTGTAATTAGACGCGATAACTCTACGACTAGTATGCATGATAAAACAAATTTTTAAAAGGAACTATGTGATACTTAGCTTTGTATGTTTAATTATGCATGCAAGATAATAATTAAAGATGAGACAAAAAAATAAACCCTCGAAAAAAAATTATCTAGTGTGTTTGATTGCCTCCCATCATCAGTGGCACTTAAACCCCTTCTACATGATAGTGTTCTCTAGTTCGGCTAAGACCTATCATTTTGTCGGGTAACAATGCCATTTGAAGTGTACGACACTTAGGATGATGGTTTGTGTTAGAACAAATGTATAGTCTATAGGCTCAACCGAGTCTATACATTTAGGGCAATTGTGCCAGGTTGTTACATAGTGATGTGACACTAAGTGACAAGGAGTTGTCAACCTATGATCTAAAAGAAGACATAGAGATGTTGTTGATTGGACCGACCCACTATACAAATTAGTTTTGCAAGCTCAACCAGATACAAATGAGTCTAGTCATTCTTTTAGCCCACTAAGGATATCCTTAATGAAGGGTAGACCTAAATCAATAACAAGGGTCATTGATTTTAGAAAAATAGCGGGAGGGCCATATACATTTTAAAATTCTTTGTATTTGGTTTTCAATTATAATGAAATACTTATGTATGATTATTTTATTTTCAGCAATTGAGTTATGGCTAGTAATTTTAATTTATGCTCTATTCTGGATGCTAACAAGTTAACTGGACCAAATTTCACGGATTGGTATCGGAATGCAAAAATAGTTTTACGTTTTGAGAAGATAGCATATGTCCTAGATGCTTCGCTTCTTGTTGCAACTTTGGAAGGGCAAGATGGGCATGCCAAGTTTGACTAGCAAGCCCATAGACAGCACCTAGAGGACAATGAGAAGGTAGTATGCATACTGCTTGCGACTATGTCCACGGAGCTTCAACGTCTGCATGAGCATATGGATGCTCCCCCCGTTATCTTGCATATGCAAGAGCTTTATCATAAGCAAGGGAAGGCTGAGTGGTTTGGAACCTCCAAGGAGTTGTTTGGCTACAATATGGTTGAGGGCATTGCGGTTGGATCACACGTCCTCAAGATGATTGGGCTAATAGAAAAGCTTGCTTCTCTTGGCTTTATGATGGACCATGAGTTGAGTGTTGACTTAGTCTTGTAGTCCTTGCCACCTTCTTTTAATGGCTTTTTGGTCAACTTTTATATGAACAAAGTGGAGACAACACTCCCAAGTTGTTGAGTCTCCTGACCACTACTAATAGTACCGTTAAGAAGAACAGGACCAAGCTCTTCTGATTAGTGGGATTTCTAAAGCCATGGATAAGGGTAAGTCTGTAGTGACAAACAAGCTCAAGCCTAAGGCCCAACCCAAGAAGAAGAAGGCCAAGGGAAAAGGAAAGAAGATATCTAAGGATATTGTTGTTGTTGTATGTTTCCATTGTCAGAAGAAAGGACATTGGAATAGGAAATGCCTATTGTACCTTGCGAGCCTCAAGGGAAAGAAGCATGGTGATGTTTCTACCTCTAGAATGTTCACTATAGAAATTAATTTTTCAAGTGTTGATTCAAATTCATAGGTATTGGAAGCCGAATGTGCTCACAAAGACCAAAATTTTTATGTTTTTATTAAGAAATGTGCATCGCTATTTTTGCCATGATTGAAAAACATTTTTCAAAAAATATTTAAAGATATTTGAGTTGTTACATCATCTCTTTCTCTCTCTCTCCTTCTTTTGGAAAACTATAAAAGGCAGGGACTTAGAGAAGTTCCTGAAATTTTTGAACTCTCAGAAGTATTTGTGTTCTTGCAACTATCGTCTGACAACTCGAAAACATCAAAAACTATATTTCTTTTCCCAAACTCTTTCTATTTTTGTGAACAATGACACTACCAAGGAAGAATGAGACAGACGAAATCCTCGCCATCTACAACATTGAAGATGCAACACAAATCTTTCCTGAAGACTGGTTTATCCCTGGCAAGTGAGTAAACTTTCAAAGTCTTAAGGAGGAAGGATTTCACGCGAAGGGACTGTTTGACAGGGTTGGTTGGACGTCTTTCTTGGAGAAGTTCAATACCTGACATTATGGTCCATATTCATTCTAATGAGGAACTGCAAGGCAAGATAGGGTTAACATTCAGGGAACTATTGATGGGACTCTAGTAGTGAGATCTCTAACCATTATCACTGCTGCATTTGGATGTGGTATAGAAGATCTAACTATGAGCAAGGACTAGGAGAAGGAGATAACCCAGGAAACTGTAGATATGTTGCTCTATGGAAAGCCTAGACCAAACAAAGGAGATAAGAAGGTTCTCAACAACTTCTTGAGGACAACAAACCTGACATACATGTGCAGGATGATCCACAATGTTCTCTTCAACATAGTCATTCCCAGAGTGGGGTATAGAGACTGTCAGGGTCAAAGATCATTTTGTATGTACAAGGTCATGGTAGGTGAGAAGGTGAATATGCCTGAGATCATCTTCTACTACTAGATGAAGGCCTTTAAAGACAGGTTCAAGCCCAAGGTGAAGAAGAATCATATTCCTTATGGAATGCTCTAAACCTAGATCTTAAGGCAAGTTGGAGTGGATGAGGTGATTGAGGTTCCTTCGTTTGTTGCTGATCAGACAACAAGAACTCAAGAATATCCTTTGGATCTTGAGTTTGGAGTGTCATCTCACCAGATGTAGGGGGAGCAAGCCAAACCCAAATAAAGCCAACCCAGAAATAAGCTACCCACCAAAAGAAAAGACCCACCTCCACCTTCTGACCCTAAACCTCATACCTTAGCCAAAAAGCCTAAGAACCAACCACTATTTGACCTCAACACGCAAACCCAAAAAGCCTACCATCAGAATCAAACCCTTTTAGCCCTAACCATCATTTGAACGTTCACCATCCTCCCCTATACTCATTCAAATTATTGAACCTTCCCAACCTAAATCTCATTCACCATCATCTGAGGTAGAAATCCTTGAAACCCCTACCCCCTTCCCCATCCTTAGCCCTTCCTTCTCAACCCACTCCCAAACCAGCATCTCCCCCTTCTAGCAAAACTGAACCTGCTGCCACAACCAAGGTTAAACAACATCTTTTTAAAAATGCTAGGAAGAAGCAAAAGATTGAGAAAGCCTTGTAGAAGTAGAAGGAAGAAAAGGCAGCTAGGCTAATTGCCCTTGCAAGTCAAACTTCAGAGGAGATTCCAAAATAAGTAATGGTTGAATCTCTAAAGACCATAATAAGGGAATAAGAGCTTAGGAAGGAAACTGCAAATGACCAAGTGTTTGAGGAAATGGTGCTTGAAGTTGAGCAAGTTGTAATACCCTGAAATTTCGATAACTGAAAATAGATGTTTGATGTATTTATTGTGTTATTTGACTATTTGATTAGCTTAGATTAGATGAAATTTTTTTTTGAATTATCCATGTGCAATTACCTGGTGTAGATGTCAAGTTATGTGGAGTTTGCCTGAACTGCATTGTAATTGAGTGATTTCGAGATTGACTCAAAAATCTATTTTAGTAAAATCACCATTATAGATTGGTTAGCCATTGGATCTCCTTCACATTTTACAGGTAGGCTCCTAACCCACATATGTAACGTTTTATCGTTGGGATTTTCAAAATAATGACTAAAGCGTGAGAAATTAATTTTTTCACAGAAGAATAAATTTTAAAATTTGGTCAGCTCGCCCAGGCGAATTTTTCAGGCATGTTTCCTCGCATGGGCAAGTCAAGGCAGTGATAAATACGTACAGCAGCATCCAGACCATGAAAATTGGTCTTCTCCCTCCCCCAAACAGCTCCCAAGCTCCCCACCATCCTCCTCCACCACCCACAGCCACCAGAGACCACAACCAAGCACCGTCGCTTGCCATTGGACCACCGTACGAAGAGGAACACTTTAATCGGAATGGAATCTTCAAAACTCAACTCGAGAATCTGGTAGAGAACGGATCCTCCAATCCCCCTTTCTTGGTTTCCTTGAGGTAATCTTGGTTTCCTTTGTCTTCTCCTAGCTAGTTTAAGCTTTTCTTAGTGTCTCTTATGTTTTGGGTACCGTTGTTGGGAGTTTTGTACTTCCTTTGAAAACCCTTTGAAAAATGAGATACTATAAAAGTCTCCTTTTATGGAATTAATGTCATTTCTATGATCTTTGTTGAGCCTTGGTTACATTGGTGTGATCGGAATTTCAAAATAAAGTCATTTTGATGTGTACTCCCAAAACACCATTTTAGCCCCTTTTTAAATTTGAGTGGGTATTTGACCCCAAATGCTAATGTTAGCCTTGTTTTTGAAATATATACTAAATTATCTTTCAATTTGATATATAGAGCTCTGCGTTTGGGGCAAAGCACGTGAACTTGAGAGATCCCAAAATAACGTTTCAAGGCGCTAACAGAGGGATATAGATAGGTAAGGGGAGTTTATTATTTGGTTGCAGTTTTGATACCATAGTTGGGGGCCAGGGAGTCCAACTATGAAGATAACTGCCTATCTCTGCTGTGTGCTGGTTTTTCAAGAAAAACTAAGTTTTTAACTAATGGGATGCGATGTATTTATGAGTGATGTGTGTTTGTTCCTGTGTGTGCTCATTTTCAAGGAAAATGATGTTTTTAACTAATGGAATGCGATAAATTTTCTTGTTGATGGATAAAACTGTGAATGATGTTGTTGTTGTGATGATTGGATTTTTGGAAAAAGTCTTAATTATAGAGGAGACTCTGCCCAAAATTTTATAATGCGTTCTTCTATTTAATTATTTACTAAATTTTTAAATGGGCATGAAAATTTATTTTCTATACTGTAGTCCTCCTTTTTAATTTAGAATTTTCCTACATTACCAGTATCGTGGTAATATAGATTGTGAATGAATGAGATTTGTGTTATTTGACGACCTGGGAAATTTGAATCTCAGTAGATGTAGTTGATATAAAGGAAGTAATAAATTGGGGTTTATCAGGAACCATGCCTTGAGCTTCCGGAATACAATGGGTTCTCCGTAAAGTGGATAATTATGAATGTTACGAAGAATTTGATTGGGAAGTTCAATGGCAAAAAGAAGGAGATTCGTTAGCTCGTTTTTTAGTTCGAATTGGTGAAATGGTGGAATCCATAAAAATTATTCAACAGGCTTTGGAAGGAATTCCCGATAGACCATATGAAAATTTAGAAATTCGTTGCTTTAATAGAGAAAAAGAGCCAGAATGGAATGAGTTTGAGTATCAATTTATTAGTAAAAAACCATCTCCGACTTTTGAATTGCCAAAACAAGAACTTTATGTAAGAATTGAAGCCCCAAAGGGAGAATTGGGAATTTTTCTAATAGGGGATCAAAATGGTTTTCCTTGGAGATGGAAAATTCATCCGCCAGGTTTTATCAATTTGCAAATTCTTTCAGGCATATGGTATATAAATGTAAAATGCAATTGTTGATGATGATCTTGAAATTAAATTATGTTTGATGATTATATTAATATGAGATGATATTGATGATTATGATGATGATGTTGAAATGAGATAATGTTGATTGAGTTGATGATGTTGAAATGAGATAATGATGATATAGTTGATGATGTTGAATATTGATGTTTGTGATGATAATATTGAAATAAAATGATGTTGATGTTGTTGATGACATTAAGATGACATGATGATAATGATGTTGATAATGACATTGACGAGGGATGATGTTGATGTGAATAATGTCATTGTGTGATGTAAATGCACATGGATACCCATGGGGGTGCATGACTGGTTACCCTTGCGATGAAGGATATGTTCCTAGCCGGGTCATGCATTGATGGTGCCCATGGTTATATGTTGTGTATGTCCATGTGGGCTGCATTGACCGATTGGATAACCTTGCGAGTGTGGGTTTACGAATTTTAAGCATCCAAAGAGAGAAAAGGATTGTTTAAAATTTCGGTCCCTATCTATCCATGGTCAGTGCATTGATGGTGCACATATTTCATACTTCATAATTGCATGGATGGAAATAGAATGATGGACAGTAAGTACCAGAGGTACTAGGGGGCAATCACTCTATTTGGAACTCCCTTGTGACTCAAGGCTGATCACCATGGGGGGAGCAACTAATGCACGACAGGGTGACCTCGACAAGCTACTGCATCATTTTCCTAAGAGAGACTATTTCCATGAGGATGGTACCACATTTCATTCTAAGAGATGAGTCAGGTGCATTCATCATTCTGAGCATGATTGTTTGAGTTGTGAAGTGAATTTGGATGATGGGTTTGCCGAATGTGTATTGGACTGATGGACTTTTGGTAATGATTGTGGTTGTTAGTGTTGTTTTCTTTCCAATTGTTGTTATCTGATGCTTGTTGGTTTTATATATAAACTCACTCTTGCATTTGTTGTACCGTGTGATTGGTACCTATGATGATCACGAACTTTCGTTCGTGTGAGCAGATGAGCAACAGTAGGTGACCTTGGAGGGAGATCTTCTTTTTGTTGGAGCCACCAAGCCGATGTGATGACGTTGGAATCCTTTTTGAAAAGAGTTGTGTCTTGTTAATCAACTCTTTCATAGTTAATCCCTTAATTCTTTTTGTGGACATGTATATTTTGAGTTGTAAATACATGTAAAACTAAATTAAGTTCTTAACATGTGCATGATGAGTACTGATTTAGTATATGTATACATATGTATTCAATTATTGTAATTGTATCATGTGTACGATGATTGTATTATTGCAAAATAAACTTACCACCATTTTCATAATCAAATTAATGGAGTTTTCATTAAAATTTGAAATTCACACGATTAGAGTTAGTAATGTCGTAGCAACGAGGCGGGTCGTTACACAAGTGACCAAGTCTTTGGAAACAAGTGTTAAGATCTTCTCTGTAGTTTCTATGGAAAGAGAAGCTAAGCTCCAACTAGCTATGGTAGAAGAAAAGATAGCTAAAAAAGAAAGGAAAACTTTGGATGTTGCAATGCTTCAGTCTGTAATTAAAGTATCATTTCAAGGGTCTGATATTGTTATTCAAGCAGATACTGTTAAAATAGGCCTTGGGGTTGCATCCATTCAATCTCATCTAGTCATAGCTGAAGATGAAGTTGATGTTGATGCTCTGCTTGCACAACCTATTTTAGAAGAAGACATCCTAAGACTAGAAAACATCTATGGAGCTATTGAGTTTGTACCTTCTGATGCAATGAAGATCATACTAGAAAGAAAGAAAAGTATTGAATATTCTATCTCATGTATTTGCTATAAAAAGTATATAAATCAAATAACTAGGATTAGTAACTGAAAATAATAAAGAGCAAGTGGGTATTAAAAATAAATGATAATAAAATAAATAATAATAAGAAACATTAAAAAGTACCTTAATAGGGATAATCTATTTATCTATTTATAAGTCCAATTACTTCATTTAGTGACTATTTTTTTTCTTTTTTGAAATGAAAGAAAGAGACTTGGTATACTGAAATAGAAATAAATAAGTGTTCCAAAGGAACCTTCTGATGACTACCAAGACATGAATGCTTGGTTTGGATCGTTTCCAGAATTGCAAGCTTCAAGACTCCATGAATGGTGCTTTAAAACTCAAATAGAAAAATGGAGAAGATTAAGGAATGACTAAGAATGACGCCACGATCCACAAATGGAACGATAAGTCGGAGGAGGATTCGCCATAAAGGAAAGCTTCCTTGATAAGAATCAATTTGGTTTCAATCAAGAACCAACAAGAGGCTAAGCTCCCAATTCAAGCAAATGCTTAATTTCTATTCATCCAAGTGTCTTGGAAATATCAATATTTGAGTACTTATAGATTTAAGCCTAAAAATGCATAGTTTGGGCCTATTTTAAGTCCACATTGAGACCCATTACACAAATAAGAAATTACTAAATTACGAAATTACGAAAATTACGAAAACTACGAAATTACGAAAGCTACGAAAGGAATTCTGAAGCAAGCTCTCCTACAATATTCAAGGTGCTCCAATTCATCTCCTTGTGTATCCCTCCATCCTTGTCCTTGTTAAATAGTCCAACCATGATTCTCTTGGTCATCTCTTCCAGTAGAAGCTTGGTTTTAGACCTTGTCATGGGTCCTTCAAATCTCACCAAAGGAAGTGCTTCAAGCTCTCCTTCTAGACCTTTGGCTTGGAATGGACCTCCATCATCATGATCCTTAGATAGTCCTCTATCACCTTCTCTTCTACCGAAGATTGGCCTTTGATAAATGATCGGGCCACTTTTTCTATTTAATACTTAATGTGATTATTCTCTTTATTATCTTTCTTTTATTATACAAAATAAAATGGCCGCAGATGAATCCGTTCTTAAGAATAATTATTTTAGGAATTATTAAATACTAGATTGTTGTGATGTATCGCATAAATTCTTTGAAACAAAAAAATTATTTGAGGGCGAAATGAGAGATATTTTGTTTGATGTTGCATATGCACCTCAGCCTCTATCTAATATCTTTAAGAAATCGCATCAATAATCGAATAGACCAGATAGAGACTCAACTGACTAGTTACTTCTAGCAGAGGAAAATGAGTTGCATGTTCTCCCTCACTGCCTACAACTCCTAAGGCAACACCATAGTTTTCTAAGGAACACTATGAGTTTTCTTACAAGTTTAGTTATGCCAAGAAAAATATGATTTAGTTGAAGTATGTCAGTTTGGCTTGGCTAAGGAGTAAAGGTTTAGCCTTTCTAGAGTTGATTGAGTATCACAGGTTGAAGAAGCTGGTGGAGATGAAGGGCACCTACTATACTGACTTGGTATTGGTTTTCGATGTGTTGAGGTGAAAGAGCTACAAATTGTGATGACTCCAAAGGTGTGGCTAGATTGTTGGACTATCTTCTGAAGGAGTGATGGCTAACCAACTTGTTCTCAAGGAAGCTATAATTACATTCAACAAGTTCGAGAAGTACAAGTCTTTGATGAAGAATCCTTCTACCTATGTTGTTTTTGTTATAAAAACAAAGGAAAGAAGTGTTTTGGTATTAGATAGTTGATGCTTGAGTATACGCTCTTAGCCTATGTTGTTGCTTGGATTATTACTCCCATGGGTAGCAATTACGCTTGATTGACTAAAGAAGATCTTCTCCTTATGTTGAACACCAAGAGGATTGGTTCTTTTAAGTGTCCTTATACAGTTCTGATCTCCAGGATACTTGATTACTTCAGAGTTGATACCCAAGAAGAGGTTTTTGGTTTTGTTGAAGTAGTATTTGAAGTGAAGACCAAAGTCTTGAAGTATATAGGGTACATCAAATATGAAGAGGCTAGAGTTGGATGGATTGAGAAGAGCAAAAAGGATCAAACAAAACAAGAAGATGCAGAAGAAAAGCCTATGAGCCCCTTTGAACAAATGTTGCTAGCAAAGATGGATGAGCTCATGAGAGTGCATAAGAAAGACTATGTTGAGTTGAAAAAGTGCTTTGAGACTATCTCTGAAAGGCTGGATGCTATGGGAGCACCACATGTGGATGATATCTGATCCTTAGTTATCCTTTAGGATCCCCTTAAAGCCTTAGATAGTTAGCCTCAAAACTCATAAGCATATAGTATATGCTTGACTTTTGTTCTGTGTTTGTTTCTTGTTTTTGCTTATGAAGTTCTACGTTTACCAATCAATTGTAATGTCTTTTTTAATCGGTGATATGATATCTTTCTATTTTATATCTTGTGTGTCTTGATTTTAATTGTTTGAATTTTGTATGATACCCATTCTTTTTGGCTTTGTCATGCCAAAAGGGGGAGAAAGATTTATCCTTTTGATGACTAATTGCAATTAAGTTTTTTGTACCGATTATATTTGAATTGAAAAGATGTTACTAACATGTTTGTGAAACATGTTGTAGAACAAGTACTATGAAAGGAAACATCAATACACATCATATGGATTTGGCATTATCAAAACCAAAAATGGGGAGATTGTTATACCAAAGCTTGAAGAACTTATTTTTAGTTTTGGTTTGATAATTTTGTAATGCCTACCATATTTAATAGATGAGGCATTTGTATTGGGTGTTTTTAGACTAGGCATGTGTGTGATATAGTGTAAGTCTTTATCATGCTTAGTGTTAATCAAATATGAAGTGAATGAAGTATTTAGTCCTCTAAGTTTCCTAAGAACTTACTTCTACATGAAATTTGGCTAGAAGCATCGAATTAATCAATTGCCTAACTTGGTAGTCGAGTGCCCAAACCAATTTTAGAAGAAGGAAGGATCTATAGCTTAGGATAATCAATTGCCCTATTTGATAATCGATTACCTAACAACTGGAAACAAAGAGAAGCTCTTTGTGTGATTCTATAATAAATTACCATATGTGACAATCGATTATTCAGACAACACAGAAGAAACAAGGATACTCAAGCTGAAATGAATAATCAATTACCCCTTCTAATAATTGATTATCCAGTTTTTGGAAATGCATAACAAAGGAAATTTTGACGAATTAATCGATTGCCTAATTTTATAATCAATTATATTTGTTTTAACTGTCAAAACTTATAAATACCCCTATGTGTTTTCTTTATTAGAGACTTTTGATATGTTCAATCTTTAAGAAAAAACATTTCAAGTGAGTCTTTTAAAAGGATTTACTGCATTTAGTTTGAAGATTGAAGTTGATCAATGAATCACTCATTCTATCATCATGATTGATCATCTCTTGAAGAGAACTTGAAGATATTGAAGATCTACACATTCAGGTGTATTCAATCTTTTTTCTTACATTTGTTTTTAGGTTGTGATTCTTGGTTATGGTTATCAAGAGGTTTAGAGAATTGATAGAGTTTCAATTCTAGATCTTTCTTTTGTAGGTTTCAAAGGAAAGATTAGAGTTTCTTTTAGGGAATTATGTGTGCATAGTATTTGTACTTGGTTCTCTAAATAGTGGAAGTGCTAAGAGGTCTTAGAACAACTAGATGTAGGTCCTAAATTGGATTGAACTAATATAAACTCTTGTGTGATTCTCTTTTTCTCTTAACTCTTAGTCTTGAATTCATTTTGGTATTGGAATTGATCTCAAAGGGTCATAAAACCTCTATTTTGATACATGTTATAATCATAGAAGTTTTCTTGATTATAATGATTTTTCTTATATAATCTTTTGATTAATTCAAAAAGGTTGTTTTTAATTTGATTAAAGAACTACTTGGTAAAGATTTAGAAAGAATTTATTCAATCCCCCTTTCTAGATTCCTAGCTAATCCAAGAGTTACACCCTTTACCTTTCTGTCAGTACAGATTGAGCCCTTCACCTCTTTGTCAGTGCAAATATACTCCTACTCCTCTTTGTCGGTACATATTGAATCCTCCACCTCTCCGTTGGTGTAGATCTACTCCTCCGCAACATTGTAAATGTAGATTGTGTCGCTTCCTCTCTATTGTTGTTATCTTTTGATTATAATATTTTATATAAAGATAATTGGGTTTGCATTTAAGTTCCAAAATGATAACTCTCTAGCCTTTATGATTTTTGTAAAATTGTTTACATGCCTCTGATTTTGTGTGATAGTCTCGGAATGATTCTGTATACACCTTTGTTTTTGTATTTTAATTTTATCTATGAGTAATGGTAGCCCCAAACCAATTTGTATGTGATTCTGTTGAACAATGATATTTTATTTTCCCTCTATTTTTCCCGATGATTTTGGCCTAGAATCAGGCTAAAAGTACAATTTTTCTTAAACATCAATGGTTAAGCAACATTGATTGTATAAGCAACACCATGTAACTTGCTCCAATGGTGATTTTGGTTAAACAACGATTATTAATTTTAAGCAACAGAGATAAGAAACTCCATTAGAGTTGCTCTAAGAGTCTCTTGACATCAAAAACAAAAAATCAAGGATCATAAAAAATACCCAAATGGAGTGACCCTAGTATAGATACCCATGCGACTGATGAAAATAAGTATGATTTAGCGCAACATAACTAAAATATATAATTATTTAAAAATATAATTTTAGTACTTTCAAATTTTAAAAAAGAAAGATATTTTGATATAAAAAGAAATTTAAACATCATTCATGCAAAAATTGTATTAACTAAATTTAAACATAAATATCTAAGAGTCTCTTAATATAAAAAAATCTACGATTATTAAAAAAAAATCACCCCAATGAATTTGCTCCAATATAGTTACATGTGTGATATATGAGTATAAATATGGATTAACGCAATATATATATAATTAGTTTCAAAATTATAGTTTTTATACTTTCCAATAAAAATGAAAAATATTTTGATAAAAGAAATATAAAAATAATTCATATATAAGTTTTATACATTAAATTTAAAAATAAACATCAAAGAGTATCTTCGCATAAAAAATCAATAATTATAAGAAAAATCACCAAAATGAATTTGTCGTTCATGAATAATCATGGAAGTTTGCAATAGATGAATATAACTATTTAAGAGTCTCTTAACATAAAAAAATTTAGTCATCCCAATAAAGTTACCTCAATATGGTTACACATGTGATATATGGATATAAATATGAATTAATGTAACATAAATAAAATTATATTAGAATTTAAAATATAACTTATGAAAGAAAATTAAATGATGAGATAATTAAATTATGGATCACCACACCTTTGATTTACACGTTATAATAAAAAAATTGAAACAGGATAAAAATAAAATAAAAATAAGATTAAAATTTAAATCGAATATTGTGAAATTGTTATATCAAATCTAAATATTATTTTTAATTAATAGAAAGTAAATATTTAATAGTGTTTATATTTGATTTCCTTAGAGCTCCCCAATGAGAGTTTTTTAAGTGTGTTTCTTTAGTTACTTTTTGTGGTCCTTATAATACTTTTTATAGTCTCCACAATGTCATCTTATTGTAAGACATTCATACACAATTTTGCTGAAATAGTAAGAAACTCAAAGAAACTTCAACATTTTTATATTTTTTTATTTTCTCTTAATTATGGTTTAATTATGATGTTGTTATGCGTCAGATAATTATTATTTTTATTACTAAGAAATAGCTTCTGGCAGAAGATACAAATCTCATTTGAGTAAATGACCAACTTAGTCATTGTAGTTTACACTCGTTGACAATTTCATCCATGTACTATGAAAGTTACCTATTTAATCCACAAATATCAAATGTCACAACAATTTGGTCCAACAGTTAAAATCCTTTCATCTTCGTTAACATACGTAGCCTACGTGGCTCACACTCATCCACGTGGCAAAGCAAGTGTGTAACATGCACAGACAAAATTGTCATTAAAATTAAAAAAGTATAAAACACCACAAAAAGTCATTTCTTAGATGTTTCCTCTTCTGAAAGTCAACCCCACCCACAAGACCATTAACTTGGGAGGAATTCCACGCTTTCTTTGTTTTGTGTTGTATCAATTTCTAGTTTTGATTATCCATTTTAATATATTTTGAATTGTTTAGTTGCATGGACAATTTGGAAAAGGTTATTTCGAGCTTCTCTCTACATAATCCTTCCACTATTGGAGAGTTCCTTAGTAATTTACTGTGCTTCCAGAAATGCTGGAATTTTGTAGTTCAATGTTTAAAATTGCATTTGCTTTGGGAAAATGTAGTACTCTATGATTCACCAAGGTTCTTTTTTGTTTGCTTCTTTCTTCATCTATACAGTATACAAACATTTTGACCATTTTTCGAGATTATGTTTGTACTGTTGCTTCTATGCCCCATTGTGTTAAAATAACACTAAATGTCATGGACCAATGACAAACCTTAGGAACCAATTATCATTAAGTGACAAACCTAAGGGACTAAATTGTCAGTATAATTCATATTGAATTCTGATTGTGCCTTGTTACTGATCACGTAGGGTCTGGTCCTGGCTATGAGAGGTCTTTCCTAGAGCTCCTCACAGGTTTTATGTTATGCATTTGTGGATGAACTTTTCCAAACAATGGAAAGACAAGGAACTGAGGGGATTAGTCTGGCAGTGTGCAAAGGCTACAACAAAACCAGAATTTGAAAAGGCCATGAAAGCTGTCAAGAGGAAGAATGAGAACACATTCAAGTGTTTGGACAAAACAATAAAGCGTAGAGTTCCTCACAGGTTTTATGCGGTAGGGATGGCGTCACATTCTGGTCACATGACAAACCTCTGCATTCTTGTAAGTGGCCACCAAAGGAAGCACAACCGGCGTTGGTAATGGTGTGCGTCACGACAACAAGGAGAGAGGAGTGGGGTATGATTTTTGTGGGTAGGGTTGACTTTCAGAATAGGAAACATCCAAGAAAAGGCTTATTGTGGTGTTTTACACTTTTTAATTTTAATGAAATTTAGTCCACAAGTGTTATACACTTGCTTTGTCACATACATGAGTGTGAGTCTCGTAGGCTACGTCCGTTAACGGAGATAGAATGATTTTAAGGGTTGGACCAAATTGTCATAACATTTGTGGATCAAATAAGTAATTTTTATAGTAGAAGGACAAAGTTGTCAATGAATGCAAATTACAAGGATTAAATTGACCATTTATCTCATCTTATTTTTAAGAAAATATTTCACAAATATATTTATTCCAATGCAAAAGAAACTTATTTCTCCATTCGAAAAAGCACATCAAGATGCTCTTATTAACCCAACTCTTAACGTAAAAATAAAAATGAAAAAAAAATTCCTTTTTCCGGCGTGTGGTGAACTAAACCCCTAAAAACCCCATCTCAGTACCGCAAGCGCTGCTCACTCCCATTTCAGAGCGATCAAAATGGCAGCAAAGAAAGCATGGAGAATCATTCCGAGACCCCTCCTAGAAACCATCCTCAACAACCACGCGCAGCACCACCGCGTCCCTCAACTCCTCCTTCTTCACGGCCCCAGAGGAGTCGGCAAAACCACCCTCATTAACCAACGTACCTTTCTTTTCTCTCTCAATTTTTTATTTCTAAAACCCGTTTCAGTTTCCTTCTCCTTTTTCTTCTTCGCAGGTTTACTCCCGGAATGGAACAAAGGCCCTCACATCACCGGTTATGTCGACTTCGCCGAGTCCATAAAAGCCCATCACGGCCCGTGGGCCTCGTGGTCCACCTGCCCTTCGCCGGTCCTCTCCGATTGCCGCAAAACCCTCGAGCAATGCCTGGAGTCCATGGCCGAGAAGGGCGTCCGTGGAGGCACCATCACCTCCCAACAAATATTTGCTACCCTCAACAAATGGCACGGCCTTACCACCGCCCTCCGCCGTGTGCTGCAGGGCAAGTCCCGTGTTCCCGACCGGGCTTCCCCGTCGGTGTTATGGGACCGCGCTGTGTTCGCCATGTCTGGTCAATGCACTGCTTCCGATGTTCGCCGGATATGGGGACTTGGGGAGAAGGAGAAGAATGGCTTTTTCTCTGAGGAGGCTTCTTACTTGAAGGAGTCGGTTGCAGCACTGAAACTCGCGAAGAAGATAATCGCAGTTCAGCAAGGATGGAGGGCCAATGCCATTGCTCACATGAATCGGACTGGGACGTTCTCGAGGACTTTGACACATTCTTGTACTGATTGGCCTTGCTTGTTGCTGGAGTTGTTGTCACAAGCTGCTGAAATTGATCATTTTCAGGTACATGTGTAATTTGGTTCCCAAAATACTCAATTTAATCAAAACCATGATATCGTGGCTACAATTGTGGTTTTGCACCATAGTTATAAACCTTGAATCTAATTGTTGAATATAAAGATTCATTTCATTCTAGTACCAATCCGGAAACGAGTTTCTTTTGTAAGATTGTATGCTTATTTATCTATGCCATGAAGTCGTGTTTAATTGCATGGTTTTGTATAGTGTGTTGTGACTTCTGCTGTTCAAATTGATGATATATTCAAGTAACTGCAGCCAAAGCTGGTTATTAACAACATTGAAGTTCTTAAGCACGCCATTGAAAATGACGAGTCTTCAGTCAGTGGACCCCTATATCATGATAGTCTGATATGGAGAATAATGGCTTTGGGCGCAAATAAGCTTTCTCTGCCTGTTATCCTGGTGACATCTGATAGGTGATTTACTTGAGTTAAACTCCATTGCCTTCCTCTCCTTACATTATGTCACAATTTAGTGCAAATTTGTTAAATTGTCACTGGATTTTGATTAAACTTTTTTAGCCATTTTTGCTTAAATTTTTATTCTTATTAAGCTTATATGTTTTCCAATGAAACAA
The DNA here is from genome assembly GCA_013407115.1 of Glycine latifolia. Classification (NCBI taxonomy): domain Eukaryota; kingdom Viridiplantae; phylum Streptophyta; class Magnoliopsida; order Fabales; family Fabaceae; genus Glycine; species Glycine latifolia. The sequence goes on along the minus strand of QARZ01041119.1, from coordinate 146,670 downwards.
TTTGGAATCTTCTTGTTATCAACTTTTTACATAATTACTTATTTTGCATAGAAGGCACTGCAATTTCTTTCATAAATATATCAACTTCTGACTATATAATAGTAATATGGAGAAACTTTTTGTATCAAATGATCAAAAGATCACTACTAGATGCCAGAACCAGAATAAGTTGAATCATTTCTTGTATTTTTCTGTATCAATTCATTACTTCTGTAGCAACTATGTGATGATTACATGTAGTTAATTATGATTTTGCGTTACTGCAGTAAATCAAACATTTGCCTGTATACTCTAGAATTAAATGTTTTTCCATGGTGTTGGGTCTAGGTTGACTTTCATTTTAAACACAGTAAAGATACCTGGTTCATTGTTTTTTATGGTCTCATTCAGTCATTCTGTAGATCTTTTGTTTTTTTTAGTGTTCTCATCTATTTTTCTCATTCTTATATCCTCCCTCTCTTCATGTATTCTGAATTCTTTCACTCTTATACAACACTGTGCTAATTTAATATTTGGTGTTGCCCTTTCTACAATTATTTTACCTTTCTATCCTTTCTACAAATTCCAATACCTTGTTATTTGGCTCAGTTACTATTCATATGAAGCTTTCTTGGAGTTTGGATATATGGAGATATTTATCTCACGCGAGGTACTTGAATAACTATCATCTTCCTCTTTCACTCACTCTCTTTACACACACCTATGCACTCTAATCATTTGGAGAATTTATGTTAGAATTTGGGTCCAGATACATGAACTGACATGCTCTTGAATGCAGTCCTCCTTTGAATTAAGCATGGAATAGGAAATGTAGGATTAGTCTACAGCTGTTTTTGTTTAGGATGTCTGCCTCCCTTTCCATTGAAAAAACCAAATGTGATTAGTAACAAGGCAAAATGCCCTTTATTACCTTCTGAGGTTAAGTCTCCTGGGATAGGAAAGTTCAAATGAAAACACAATCTGTGAATTTATGTCAGTGCCCACACAGCATTCAAAAGGGCTCACTAATGTTTAACAAGGTCTGTGACAGAGTTAACTGACTTGGCATTTATATTTTCTGCCTTTCTGGTTATGACACCATTTTTATAGCATTGGAGTTCTCATTGGTCAGTACAGTGGGACAATTGCTATTCTAAGATTTTATATCATTATATAATGTAAACTATGAGGGTGAGCCTTGGCACAGTGGTAAAGTTGTGTCTTTGTGACTTGTTGGTCATGGGTTCGAATCCAGAAACAGACTCTTTGCATATGCAAGGGTAAGGTTGCATCCTTTACCTGCGCATAGTATGGGGCCTTTGGGCAATAGAGTACATAGTTTATATATATATATATATATATATATATATATATATATATATATATATAATGTAAACTATATACATATATAACAGCAACACTTCACAGAATCATGCATTAGATGAATTAAATATGTTTTTTTATCGGCAAATGTTAGTTGTTAGTTTTATGTTACTAGGAGGATTCGAACCCACAACCTCCCTCCCTCACTTCTCCCTTCACCCTTCACCACTAAGCCAACCTTATATCTCCGATGAATTAAATTTGTAACAACTCTTTTCCCAGAATCAAAATCATACATATATAAAACAGCAAGTCAGCAACTCTCTTCACATTAGCTAATGTGTGATTCATGACATTCATAATTAACAACAAAAGTCGTAGGTGTCCATTGATAGGAGTAGAAGATGGGGTAATGTGTATTCCAGGAAAAGCTGTTAGTAATATTTCTGTTTTAGTTAGTTACACTGATTAGTTAATAATTCTGTTAGGGTAACTAATAGTTAGTTACAACTAACTATTTGTTAACAGTTAGGAAGGAGGGAAAGTATAAATAAGTTGTAGGGAGTTTAGGAAAGGCATTCAAAAAGGTAGTAGGAGGCTAGTGATCCTCGAAATCACTTGTAACAGCTTTGGGAGTTGGAAGCACCAGTTCTCAATACAATTTCTATCCTCACTGCATCTCTGTCCAGTCCTATCACTGGTTTTAGAGCTCCGATCTTGGAGTTGTGGAGGGGTTGATGGGGTAAAAAACAAACACGAAAATGGATGCACGAGTAGAAGCAATAGAGAAGGCCATGGAGGAAAATCCCAAAGTGGTGGAGTCGAGTTTGGGTTCCATCGCAGCCATGCTGCAGAGGCTAGCAGCGGCATGGGAGAAGCAGGCGACGGGAGAAAACACGCAGGGGGGTGACATGCCGGAAAGAAACAGAGGGTGCGTAACTGGAGGTAATCACTGGAGAAATCTTGAGATACCCATCTTCATCATGGGTGAAGATCCTTTGGGTTGGCTATCAAAAATGGAAAGGTACTTTCGTTTACAAGCCATGCGAGAAGAGGACAGATTAGAAGCAGTAATGATGGCTATGGATGGGGAAGCTTTAGGATGGTATCGGTGGTGGGAATCTTGGAACCCAAACCATTTGTGGGAAGGGTTCAAGATAGCCTTGTCCCAAAGATTCCAAGGGTCCAGCATTGAAAGCCCGTTCCAAATTCTGTTAGCTCTAAAATAGGAGGAAGCTGTGCAAGGATTTATCAGCCAGTTCGAGAAGTATGTGGGCATGGTAAAGGGGCTGGAAGAATCCTTCTTGATGGAAATTTTTCTCAAAGGATTAAAAGAGGAGGTTAGTACAGAGGTGAGGCTTCATGAGCCTAAAAACCTCATGGAGTCCATGACTAAAGCTCGTCAAGTGGAAGAAAAAAATCGAGTTCTAGGAAATCTGAAGAGAAGTGATAACAAGGGATATAGTGCTCAGGATACCAGTTTTCCAGGCCAAAGATTTGGGAAAGAATGGCAGCCAGCAAGTGTCAAGGGAGCTGATCCCAACCAGGCTGCTAAAACAGGGGATAATGGCCGGAAGGGGGTAAGAACTTTCCATAGACTATCACCTGTGGAAGTGAATGAGAAAATGAGGAAGGGAGAATGTTTTACATGTGATGAGAAATATCATTCTACTCATATGTGTAAGAACAAACAGTTCAGATTGATGATTATGGAAGAAGTAGATGAAGGAGATCCTTGCTGATGAAATACAGGCTGTTTTTCCTCAATTGGACCTTGGGGACAAGGTCCATCTTGAAGGGGAGGGTATTGATAGGATTAGAAGATGGGGTAATGTGTATTCCAGGAAAAGCTATTAGTAATATTTCTGTTTTAGTTAGTTACACTGATTTGTTAATAATTCTTTTAGGGTAACTGTTAGGATATAAAGAGAAGGAAGAGTTAGTTAATATAGTTAGACTACTGATGAGTTAGTTAGTTAGTTAGAGGGGTTTATTTGATATAAATAGAGGGAGAAGGATAGGAGGGAGAGGAGGAGCTTATCATTTGTAGATTGAGCATTAGCTCTTTGTGAAAGGAGAAATCCTTTGTGAAGGGGAAACCCTTGGAGGAGTGTTTTCTCTCCTATTTTCTGTTCTTCTCATCCTATTCAATAAAATTCTTTCTTTTCTTTGCCATTTCAATTTTTGGTTCGTAACAGTAACTAATAGTTAGTTACAACTAACTATTAGTCAACAGTTTGGAGGGAAAGTATAAATAAGTTGTAGGGAGTTTAGGAAAGGCATTGAAAAAGGTAGTAGGAGGCTAGTGATCCTCGAAATCACTTGTAAAAACTTTGGGAGTTGGAAGCACTAGTTCTCAATACAATTTCTATCCTCTCTTCATCTCTGTCCAGTCCTATCAGTGTCTTAAACAAAAAATAGAATTAAATGCCAACAAAGTACAAGTTTCTTAGTCTCCTAGATACTAGATAAGAAATAGCAATCATCAATAATCTTTTAAATCTAAATCTTCGTTATCATTATCACTGTGGTGCAATTCCAGTTAACACCGGTGCGATTCTGGTCAACTTTGTTCCGATGAATCAAGATATTCCTACTTCGTTGTTCCCTAGACAAATTTTTCGCATCAAATCACAAAAAAGTTAGATGATAAGAATTTTTTACTGTGGCTACAGCAAATCGAGCCTGTGATCATTGCACTTGGACTCAATTGTTTCTTTGCAAATCCTCAAATCCCTTCGCTATATCTTTCTGATGAGGATCACGATCTTGGACTCTATTTTCGATATTGCAGAAACAAGATCAGTTTGTGCTTTTTTGGTCAATCTACGCTTTCGAGCTCGATGCTTGCTCGAGTTCTTGGATTGACTCACTCGTATCAGGTCTGGGACAAGATTCATGCATATTTTCATCACCAAACTCGAAAGAAATCGCGACAACACTGATCGGAGCTCTGTCACACTACACTTAATCATCCGGTTTTGGATTTCCTTTCTCGCATCAAAGCACTTATTGATCCACTTGCTTTAGTTGGCGATGCAGCAACCTATCGCAAACACATGGATTTGATTCTTGAAGGTCTTCCTAGGGATTTTGGATTTTGATTTCGCACATCACCATTGAAGAAGCTGAAGGTTTTATTCTTACACAGGAATTGAGACTTAGAAAATACAACATGTTCGATTCTTCGAGTAACTCTTCTGCGCCTTTTGTGAATCTTACTCAAGCAAGTTCTTTGCATTCTACTGAAATTGATAGCTCAAATCAGTACTCAGACACTAATGCTGCTTATACAAACCAGTATTCCTTGGATTCTAGAGGCATTGATTGTTGCAATGGCTGTGGTGGTGGCCATGGTGGTCGGAGTTCAGTGCAGTGTCAAGTTTGTTTTAAATATAATCATATGGATCTTGCTTGCTACAATATGTTCAATCCTCAGTATCAAGCTTCCAATAGTGAAAATAATGGAAATAACAACAATCGTTCTACCTGGTCTCAAAATCAGAACCACAATTGGAATCAGAATCAAAGCCAGAAAAACGATTGGAACAATTCCTCTGCTTCTAATTGGAACTCACAGCAAAATCAGAATCACAATCAGAAACTCTACATCTTCTTAGTGGCAATCTCAGAACTCTGGTTCTAGGCCTCCATAAGCTATGGTGGCAAATTCTGACTCTACTGCATTAATAGAAATCTAAAGAGAGATATTTGAGAGAAAATGCAAATCTGATAAAAGGGAATAATGATTTCATTAGCCAAGTTACTTTGAGTGTATGTGTCCATATTTATAGACAGATCTTCAGCTTCAAGAATGGAATCGATGTGTTATTGGAGAAAACTCAGGGCTTCCAACTGACGCAAGAGCATCAGACAAATGCTTGATTTGAAGTAGAAACACACTCATCGTTTTGCCACCAAGTTTCACAGCTTGTAGCTCTGTGCGTAACTGTTGCGATGTAGCTCGTGTTTGCTGAAGAAAATAGTCATGAATCCTTTCCCAAATTTCATACGAGTGAACACAGGCCAAACAACGAGAAAGAATTGATTCTGAAAGCGTCGATTGGAGCCATGTGAGAAGGATTTGATCTTGCTGCTTCCAGGCTTCATAGGCTGGATTCTCAACACTAGCTGCACGATCATCTTCAATGAGAAATCTCAGGGGAATTTGCGGGTTTGCAACGAATTGTTGAAGTCGATACGATTTGATAACTGGTTCAACTTGTTGATGCCATAACAGAAACGTAGATCATCAAGCTTTGTTGAGGTAGAATTTGGGACGAAGAAGACAAACAAATTTGCAGAGGCAGCCATGGAAGATCGAAACTAAGCTCTAGATACCATAATAGAAATCTAAAGAGAGATATTTGAGAGAAAATGAAAATCTGATAAAAGGGAATAATGATTTCATTAGCCAAGTTACTTTGAGAGTACATGTTTGTATTTATAGACAGATCTTCAGCTAACTAACTTCTAACTGTCACCTAACTAACTTGTAACTGACATTTAAGCACCATGGTTAAATTCTAACTGAGACAGCTGCAGTTGCATAACTGCAGGTCTGTGTATTACTCTAATATGCATCATCCACTTGGTTTCCAGACTCTGGAGCATCATTCCATGTGACAAATAATTCTCAGAATATTCAGCAAAAATCACCATTTGAGGGTCCAGATCAGACATTGGTAATGGACAAGGTCTGAATATCTCAGCCTCTGCTCATTCCAATTTTATTTCTCCTTTTACTCCCGATATAAAACTTGTTCTGAAAAACATGCTTATTGTTCCACAAATTATTAAGAACCTAATTAGTGTGAGCAAATTTGCCAAAGATAATAAAGTTTTCTTTGAATTTCATGCTAATTGTTGCTTTGTTAAATCTCAGGATTCCAATAAAATCCTTGTCCAAGGAGATGTTGGATCTGATGGCTTATATCAGTTTCCTAATCTTCAATTCTGCTCAGCTATGTCTTCTCCAGCTACTGGTCCTTATTGTATAAATACAATTTCCTTTGATGATTGTAATAATACAGTGCCCAATTCTGTATATACTCGGCACCTTAGGCTAGGACACCCCAATTCCGAAGCTTTTAAAGCTTGTTCTTAATCATTGTAATTTGAAATTTCCTGTTAGAGATGAACTACCCTTCTGTTCTGCTTGTTGTATGGGCAAGATTCATCGTTTTCCTTCTAAGCTTTCTCAAACTGTGTATGGTTCTCCTTTGGAATTAATATTACAGTGATTTGTGGGGTCCTGCTCCTATGAATTCTCATTGTCATTTTTGTTATTATATGTCTTTTGTTGATGCCTATTTAGATTTACTTGGATATATTTTCTAAAGAACAAATCTGATGCTTTAGCTGTTTTTGAACAATTCAAATCACTTGTTGAATTGCAATTTAACAAACAGATTAAAGCTATCCAAACAGATTGGGGAGGTGAATTTCACACTCTCTCTTCATATTTGTCTTAGTTGGATATCATCCACAGACTGTCTTGTCTACACACATCACCAAAATGGTAGTGTGGAAAGAAAACATCGTCACATAGTTGAGTTAGGACTGTCTCTTCTCAGTCATGCTTCTCTTCCTCTATCTTTCTGGGATCATGCATTCCTAACTGCAGTGTATCTTATAAACAGATTGCCCTCAGCTCCTCTTAAGTTTGATACCCCTTACCATGCTCTTTTTCAAACTGATCCTGATTATCAGTTCGGAAAGTGTTTGGATGCTCTTGTTATCCTTTTTTGTGTCCTTATCACTCTCATAAACTTGAATTCAGATCCACTGAATGTGTGTTTTTGGGATACTCAACCAGTCACAAAGGCTGTAAGTGTATGTCTTCTTCTGGTATAGTTTTTATTTCAAACTTCAAAGGATGTCATTTTTAATGAACATCATTTTCCTAAACTTTGTTCTACCTCTACTATCTAATCCTATCTCAACTGCATCTTTTTCCACTACCTTTCCTGTCATTGTGTCATCATCTCATCCTCCTTCTTTAAATATACCTTTTAATTCTGCTCAGCCTCAAAGTCATGTCTCACCATCCTCTATTGAGTCTCATAGTTCTGGTAGTGCTGTTCCACAGTCTACTGCTCATAACTCAGTGTCTTCTCCTAATCTTGCACAGTCTCCAATTAATGATACAGCAGTCTCTACTGCTACTGCTACTGAAAATTCTGGTACTGTTCATTCTGGTGATCAACCTCAAACACCTGCAACTGAATCACAGAATTCACCACAGAATCTTGTTAGATCAATCAATGTTCATCCTATGATTACAAGAGCCAAAGATGGCATAGTTCAGCCAAGAATTCATCCATCCTTGCTTCTTGCTCATGCTGAAAAGTTGATTCAGCAACTTAATGCTTCTTTTTCTCTTAAACAGCTGGGTTCTCTGGACTATTTTTTGGGAATTGAGGTGCATTCTTTGTCCAGTGAAGCTCTTTTAATGACCCAATCAAATTACATCAGGGATCTGTTGAATAGAACAAACATGTTGGAGGCAAAGCCCATTTCTTCACCTATGGTCTCTAGTTGCAAGCTGTCAAAACATGGTTCTGATTTGCTGCAAGATGCTTTCTTCTACAGGTCTGCTGTTGGAGCACTGCAGTATGTGACTATCACTCATCCAGAATTAAATTTTGCTGTCAATAAGGTTTGCCAGTTCATGTTCGTACCTCTTGAATCTCACTGGACAGCAGTAAAAAGAATTCTAAGGTATCTTAAGGTTGCCTTACATTCTGGACTTGTTTTGTATCCTGCTTCAACTCATCAACCTCTTTCCATTTTAGGCTTTTGTGATTCTGACTGGGCTTCAGACCAAGATGACAGGGGATCTACTTCTGGTGGAGCAGTGTATGTTGGTCCAAACTTGGTTGGTGTCTTGGTGGTCCTGAAAGCATAAAGTAGTCTCCAGATCCAGCACAGAGGCAGAATACAGAAGTTTAGCTGCTGCCACAGCTGATATCCTATGGATTCAGACTCTACTTCAGGAACTTGCAATTCCTAATACTACATCTCTTGTGCTCTGTGACAATTCAAGTGCTGTTTAATTAGCACACAATCTAGTTCTGCATGCTAGAACTAAACACATGGAGTTGGATGTGTTTTTTGTTAGGGAAATGGTTCTAACTAAGCAGTTAGTAGTTAACCATATTCCTGGAACAGATCAATGGGCAGATTTACTTACTAAGCCCTTGTCTCCCACTAGATTTGCTTATGAGTTCCAAATTCAATGCTGCTGAGCTTCGTTTGGTTTCTCAGACCCATATGAGCGAATAACTTGGGTTAGTTTTATAAACTGTAGTTAGTTGACAGTTTTCATTAGTTATATGACAGCTGTACTTTCAGTTAAAACTGAATCCCTGCAGTATAAGTACTGCTCTTGTAAGAGCACAAATTCAATGCACAAATTCTTTCTCTCTTTTCTACAGTGGATAGGGAGAGAGAAACAAATGAGGAGAGAGAAATTCTTTTTTATTTTAAAAAAAAAGTTACAGTAAATTACTACAGTAACCTTAAAATAGATTAACTATAAAACCTAGTTGATTGGTTTTTTAGTCCCAAAATTTTGGTGTTGATTGCTAACATACTCCAGTGAGAGTTGTTAGCTAACATATATATATATATTTCAGGAAGTTGGTTGAGGGAGAGGATAATAAATATATAAACAGTCAGTGAGGGAGAGACACTTTTGATGATTTTCTCTTCATTTGGATCGTGGTGCTTGTGCTCTCGAGAGGGGGGCAGTAGATTAATCTGCCAATCTCTTTTTCTATTTGAAATAATAATACGCAACTGTTCTTGGTCACCCATCATTTTGTCAAAATGACTTTGAGATATGTTGTTCGTACAGTTGCTTGTATGCGTGTCTAAGACCTTTCTAATTTGTTATTTTGTAATTTGTTTAGTTTATGTTATTCATTCAACGTTTGCCTGGCAGACATTTGGATGGACTCCACAAGAAGCCAAAATGCATTTGGTCACTGACTATTTTAGTCATTCAGAAGTATGGACATTTCATAATCTTTAAATAATTTTTACTATTATTTTTAAATTCTTATTTTAGTTCGTAGAAATCATTGCAAGTTTTAACTAATATTTCTTAAATTGCAGTGGAAAGTGATTGCTGAGGTACTTGGGCCAAACCCTCGACATCTATTTGAACTTTATGCACTTAAACAAAGCAATTATTACCAGAAGTAAGAATTTTTTTTGAATTATTTTATTATACACTTATGAATAATGTATTATAAGCAATGATACTCTTTTGAGCATTATGTGCAAGTGTTTTATATTATCATAGGTTTCTGTACCATTGTTATAAATCACTTGAACTGTATGTCTTACTAGCTGATGCTTTTGGTTTTTAAACTGTAGACCAACAGAAGACAAGGCTAGTACCTTTGAGGACATTGTAGATGCATATATGGCATACTTGCAAGTAAGTCCAAAATTGGGCATGGAATATATCACCTTTCGGAATTGGTTGTTGGTGGGAATATATATACTGTCGGCTTGGATATTTACCCTTTGTTTCTCTATTCCCAGGAGAATAAAGCTCTTTTGATTATAACAGATAAAATTATATCTTTGAAAAATTGTACCAATGCATTTTCATTTTAACTCGACAAACATATATATTTATATCATGCATTTTTTTAGATTATTCTAGAAAAACTAATCCAAATGCATGGTATATTTTGCACATTGCATTATCTTATCCACAATTATAGTGATGCAATAGCATGGAATTTTTTATCCTATTAATAGTTTCCATCATTTTAAGAGAATTTGATAAAATGGGTGGATATGTAAAAAATATTCTTTCCTTTCCTCACTGTCAGTAAACAGAATAAAAAACTGAAATGTCATTTTATAGGTTTTTCAAATCTCAAGGGATGAAGTATCTTATAAAGGATATAAATTGTTGGCTTAAATATGTTTTTGGTCCCTCTAACTTAGGTTACTTTTATTTTTGGTCCCCCAAATTTAAATTTACTTTTTCCATGTCCTTCTGTTAAGGTTCATTGAAAACTGAAAAAGAGAAGAAAGTGTTTTTGTTCTCATTTCACTTAATGACTTTAGGAATACAAGATTTGTAACTAACTAACTAACTAACTTATTGTATTCTAACTAGAGTTATATTTATAGTATATCCTATTCTACTGGCAGCTGTATACAGTTGTAACAAACTAACTAACTGAGAGTCAGTTTAACATTGCTCTCTTACATATTGAGCTAAGAGTTACATGATAGTATATTCAACCCTCCCCCTCCTCCCCCCCAAAAAAAACTCAAGGTGGAGGTGGCTGTTCAGCCATGTTGAGTTTGCCTTTGAGAGACAGAAATCTGGTAGTAGACAACGGTTTGGTGAGGGCATCAGTCCACTGATCCTGAGCTGGAATGTGCTGAACCTAGAGCTGCTTTGCAAGGACTTTTTCTCTGACAAAAAATAAGCCTGTTTCCATGTGTTTGGTTCTGGCATGAAGAATTGGTATTTGGCCAGAGAGACAGCACTCATGTTGTCACAAAACACAGTAGAAGAGAATGGCACACGTTTAGTTAACATGGCATGCTAAAATAATCCCATTTTTTACTCTCTAACTTTTTACATTTTTGGCGATTTTACCCCCAACTGTTTTCACTTTTTGGCAAATTTTATCCTCAACTTTTTACTTTTTGGCGAATTTTACCCCTAACTTTTATACTTATGTCAACATGCTATGTCAATTCAACAACGAATGGTAAAATTTGCAAGTTTTTTAAAAATTAGGGGTAAAATGCGTCAAATTAATTTGTTGGGATAAAAGTCACTAAAAAGTAAAAAGTTTGGGGTAAAAAGTGCAATTAAACAAAAAATAAATAGTTGTTTGCTAAGTAAAATTTAATTTTTGAGTTAAATTTATTTATTGTTAATTAGTATACAAACTTTTTGTATGATTTATTTATTTTTCCACCATCTCCACTCACCCAAACTAGTGAAGAGAAATTTCTCCTCTTTTCATTCTTATTTCTAATAAATCCAAACACATTTTCAACTCCATTTCACTTTTACTTGTATGCTTCCTATTTGTTTTCCTCTTATTTCCTTACTCTCTATTTCGCCTCTAATCCTATGAGCATTAATGATGGTAAATAAAATAAGATTGCAGCTGGTCCAACTACCTGGACCTAGGAAAACAGAGTTAATTATGGCCGATTCTTATTTTTTTTTTTTGATCAGCAAAGATAATATAATATATATAAAATATGAAGGAAGGATACAGTACAAGGAGTGCCATATCACTACCCCTAAACTCAAAACAGTAGTCCTATGGCACCATAATACATGTGACACGTACGTGGATTAGAGGGCCATAAAACTCCCCAATTGAGATAAACAAAAATATGATATTAACAAGTATCCCTTCTCCTAGTTACAAAAGCTATCCCCAGATTGCTAGACCAGAAATGGAAAGGTTCATCAAAACCTTTCTCCAAATTCCTAAGCCAAGACCAGCAACTGAAGAGAGCGTCCTCTATCAGTTTACTTTGATTAAAGTTGTCATTGTGAAAAATAATTCTATTTCTATGCCACCAAATCGTCCAAGTGAAAGCTATCCACCATACTATCCATCTATGTGAGGTAACCCCAATGTCATATAAGAATCCATTTTGACAAAAGTTCCTTTTCGGGTGTTTAGTAAAAGGACCTATAAAATTGACCCAGCGCAAGGATTCCCACCATATTGCCTGAATTTTGTGGCAGCTAAAGAATACATGTGACGCTTCCTCATTAGATACCCTACAAAATGGACACACTAGGTCATTGAGGACCACATTTCTTCTTCGAAGCTTCATTTTAGTAGGCAACCGATCTTCAATTAACCTCCAGGCAAAACATAGTGCTTTAGGCGGAGCTCTAATCTTCCAAAGATACTTGTAGACTTCATCTTGATTCTGCAGGATATCTTCCGATCGCAGGAACATATAAGCGCTGCTTACAGTGTAAGTACTGCTCGGATCAGCCACCCACTTCCACGTGTCAGGTTGCTGTGACAGAATGTCCATGGCACTGGTGTCTTCTAAGAATTTAATTGCTATGTGGATTTCCCCTTCCCTGAAATTTCGCCTCCATTGAAATTGCCATTCCCAGCCCTCTGTTGTAAAAGAACCCATTTGCTGAATACAATGGTGCTGTTGTAGTGATAGTAGGAACAATCGAGGATATTTATCCTTCAGAGATAACCCCTCATTTCTCCAATCATCCTCCCAAAACAGAATCTTTGACCCGCTGCCCACCTTCCAGCTGATGCCGTCCCGAAAGCCCCTTCCACCCTCGGAAGGAAAACATGCTAGGCTAAGATCCTTCCACCATATGGATGCCCTTCCTTGTCTTGTAATATCAGCCAAGCTCCTCCAATCCCCATATTTGGATTCCAGAACTGTTGCCCATAACTCTCCCTGATGGTGATGGAGATTCCACACCCATCTACCAAGGAGGGCCTGGTTAAAAGTAGACAGGTCTTTAATATCCAAACCACCCCATTCTTTAGGTTGGCATACCTTTTCCCAGCTGATCCAGGCGATTTTTTTCTGGCCAGCACTGCCACCCCATAAGAATGACCTCTGAATCCTGATCAACTTGCGAAGCACGATCTGCGGTACCCTGAAAAAAGAAAACAGAAAGATAGGAATGGAATTGAGGACAGATTTGATGAGAGTTACTCTCCCCCCAAAGGATAAAATATTTTTGTTTCCACCCGGCCAATTTACTCTCACACTTTTTAATAAGGGGTTCCCACAACTCGCGCCTTCTTGGGTTTGCCCCAATAGGAACACCCAAATAACAGAAAGGTATGGCTAGTGTTCTGCAATTGAGGTATGTAGCTGCCAATGTGATCCAGTGTTCGTCCTCCCCAAACACCCCAAAACAACTCTTAGCAAAATTAATTTTCAAACCAGACACCATTTCAAAACCTCTTAGCATGGCTTTCAACGTTTTGACATTTTTTGAGGTTGCTTTCCCAAAAAATATGGTGTCATCAGCGTACTGTAGAATGCTGATTTCTGTCAGATTCCTACCCACCTTATACCCTTCATACAATCCTTTTTGGTTGGCTTCTCTCATTAATCCCGTGAGGCCTTCAGCCACAATGTTGAACAGCATTGGTGCTAGAGGATCACCTTGCCGGAGCCCTCGTTGAGGGGAAAATTCAGCTGTCGGGCTTCCGTTCACCAAAACAGAAATAGACGCAGAATTTAGGCAACCTTGGATCCATGCAATCCATCTAGGTCCAAAACCCATCCTGCCCATCATATAAGATAGAAAATCCCAACTTACGGAATCATATGCCTTTTCAAAGTCCACTTTAAATATAAGGCAACTTCTATTTAATCTTTTTGCCTCATCCACCACTTCATTAGCTACTAACACACTATGTAACAACTGCCTCCCTTCGATAAAAGCTGATTGTCGGTAGTCAATGATGGACGGTAGAACCTTCCTCAATCTATTAGCTAGAACCTTAGCCACTATCTTATATACACATCCCACTAGTGAAATGGGCCTGTAATCATTCAAGCCACGTGGATCATGAATCTTTGGGATCAATGCTATGAACGAAGCATTGCCTCCCTTAGGAAAGACTCCATTAACATAAAATTCATCAAAAATCTGAGAAAATCAGGCTTTAGCAGGTCCCAGAATGTCTTTATAAATTTGAAATTAAAACCATCAGGCCCAGGACTTTTGTCGTTACCGCAAGCCCAAATAGCTGCCTTGATTTCAGAAGCGTCAAAGCGGGCTGTCAAAGACAACAATTGCTGCTGATCAATGGACTTAAAAGTTACTCCGTCCAAATTAGGAGTCACCCTTACAGAAGCTTCAAATCTTTTCCTAAAAAATGATCGGGTTTCCTCTTTGACTCTCACTGGGTCTTCAATCCAACACCCATCAGCCATAACACCTTTCAGCAGGTTCGATCTCCGCTTCCGATTGACAGATAAGTGAAAAAATCTGGTATTGCAATCCCCCTCCTTGATCCATTTAGTCCGTGCCTTCTGTCTGAGTATAGAAGCATTTGCTGTGGCTGCTACCCAAAGGTCTTCCTGAAGCTGGCGTCTCCTCAAAATTTCAGCTGCTGTCATCTGTCTGTTTTCAGAATCAGTTTCAATTTTATTGAGCTGCATCTGAATGTTCTTCAATTTCACCTGAGAATTACCAAAATGTTCCTTATTCCACTCTTTCAGCTTTGTCTTCAATCTCTTAAACTTTTCTTTTAAAACATATCCTCCCCACCCGTGTAACCGAGTGGACGACCAGCAGTCAAACACAATCTGTTTGAAATTTTTGTCTTGCAACCAACAATCCAGGAACCTGAAAGGTTTCGGGCCCCAGTCTACAAGGGAAGATCTCAATAAGACAGGACAATGGTCTGAGAAGCTACGATCCAAAATACTCTGTATTGTACCAGGCCATTTAGCCAACCAGTCATTAGAAATGAGGGCGCGATCCAGTCTGCTCTTGGCAGATCCGTTGGGTCTATACCATGAGAATTTGCGCCCAGTACAAGGCGCGTCTAACATCTCAAGCTCATCAATCCAGTCATTAAACTCCTTGATGATACCAACATCTGGAGATCTCTGACAGATTCCCACACGTTCACACGAACTTCTAATATTATTAAAGTCTCCTACTATACACCAGAGACCATCCAAGTTCGCCTTCCGTATTTGCAGAATACTTTCCCATAATAGTCTCTTCTTAGCTATCTCACAAGGTGAATATACATTCACAATTGTGACCTTAGAATCGTCAGCTACCCATTTACCTTCCAGTAAAAGGAAACCATCCCCTCTCACCCTATTTTCCAGTTTGAACGAATTTTCACTCCAAATACATAATAATCCCCCCCTTCTGTTATTGGCTGGAACAGATTCATGCTGAGCATCGTTACCTCCCCACAGAACTTGACATGATTTCAAGTCAATGTTTTCCTTTTTAGTCTCCTGCAAGCACAACATGTCCACCCTCTCTTTTCTCACCAGGCTCCGGATACCCGCCCATTTAACTCCCCCTCCCAGACCTCTGATATTATATGTCATGATCTTCATTAATCACCCTTACTACTACCCAACCTTTGTATCTCCACCATATCTCTTGCTTCCAGGGATGATATTAGTTCTGTCACCTCAGCTTGATTTTCACAATTGATACCCAGCAGTTTTGCTAACTCCTATTCCTCCTTTACATCTTTCCTCCATTCAAGCATTATAGGGCTTACCATTGTGGGTGAATGCATACCAGTTGTGTGGTTATGTCCCCAATCAGCTATATCTTTTAAACCACTACCCTGCTCAGGTGTGCTAGAGGGGGGGAGAAGGGTTGCTATCTCTTTTCCTTTATTAGGCTTTTTGGGCCCAGCACCTACATCTTGTTTGTACCCTTTAGCTCTAGTATACACCTTTAAAGCAGTTTGTGGGCCATTTGTGCTTTGGCCCAAAAAACTGCATGCGTCTAACTGTTGAGGTTTAGATGCTGCATCTTTTCCTCTGATGGGCCCCACATACTTAGACTTTTCGCCCTCCCTATTCACCTCAGCAGATATTTTATTTGAAGTTGGTGTCACCTGTGACTGTGGGTCCCCTTCCAATATAACCCCTGCTGCTTTAGGCGCTGCTTCTTTTCCACTGATGGGCCCCACATGCATAGAATTTTCGCCCTCCCTATCTACCTCGGCAGATATTTTATTTGAGGTTGGTGCCACTTGTGACTGTGGGTCCCCCTCCAATATGACCCCTGCTGCTCTAGTAACCTCCAGTTCAACGTTCACCTCTTGACTTATTACCTTTTCTGCAATATGCTTTTCCTCTGCACCTTCGTTGGTCAAATTGAAATTAGCAATTTCCGGAAATAATACCAGCTGGTTAGATGGGCTTCGAAAGCTTGTGTCTCTTTCCAAACCACCCAAGCTGTCTCGGTTATGTCCATCAGCAAGCTGACCTGTCGCCTGGTGGACTGGGTCTGCTCCTGATCCGTCCAACCCCAATCTGCCCCTATGCGGTATCTCCGTACCCTGTGCCGCATCCTCCATCAGTCTCGCCTCTACAGTACCTGCAACTCCAGGCTGGCATTTGGTCTTCGAGCTTGGATTTTGCCTCTCGGTTATTACCCGGCTATCTCCGCTGTTGCCTTGCGCCTTCCCATCTCTGGCCGGAATCATCCTCGACGGCGGGGTTTCTGCCACCATAGTAACATCCAAGCTGTCATCCAAACCCACCGAGCTATCATCAGAAAGTATGTCCTCCGATGACGAGTTATATCTTTCGATATGGCATGTGCACCTTTGGAAGCACGTCTCCTCCACGATAGTAATACGGAAATCCTCATTGTTAATGGTTGCCACCACCGTGTGGTTGATTGTAGGCTGCCAAGGAGTCTTGAGGAGAATCCTAGCTCTGTCAAGGCGATGTAAGTCCTCTGTAACATCGTCCATATCCACCACCTCCCCTATTCCGGCTACTATACTGTTAATGTAAGTCCTATCCCAGGCATTTAGTGGGATCCCCCAGCAGAGTATCCAAACCAATCTGTACCCAGTTTTCATACTCGGATTCCATTTTTGTAAGGAGTAGAACATTGATCGCCCGAGCTCGTCTGCCTCCCTGCACATTTCTTCCGCTTTAGAGTCGCTGAGCCCAGTTAGCAACACCATATCATCTCCTAGATATTTTGGTCTAACCTCCTCATCGCCATTCCAGAAAAATTCTTCTTCCAATCTGTCTAATACTCTCAAGTCCGTGAGCCTACCTACCCAGGCATCCCCGTACCATTTACTGTTATCTATGGGGATTGATAGCATGACTCTCGACATAGATGGTCTTGTCGTCGACCGATCAAACATCACAGGTCGTCTTCTATGTCGTGGATAGCCACCATGCTTAACCACCTGAGCGTATGAGAAGTTCCTCGACTGAAATCGCTGGTGGGCAGCCGCCTGGGTTACATTGTCCTCAGGTATCTTAGCTTTTCCTTTTCCTAAGACATCTACATATTTCGCCGACGTTTCCCCATGATTCTGAACAATCTGTGGATGATTCGAACGCCTCTCCCTGACGTGTTTAGGGGAGTTCACGAACAATTTGAGGCCTCCGACAACTAAATTGTCCAGTTGCCTTTCAAGCTTACCTACGTCTTCCACCCCCTTAAAACGCACAAAGCCGAATCTTCGACCTGACTTGTTCTTGTATTTTGGGATGAAAACCTCCCTGACGTCGCCCCACCTCTTGAACACGTACCATAAGTCCTTTTCGGTCATGTCTTCAGGGAATCGGGTGAAATAAAACGTCGTGACGTCGTTCGCCTCCCTCCAGTTTTTCTCAGGAACACCGTCGAGCTCTTCCCGTCTTGCATCAGTAGAACGCTGGCCATACCTTTCCTTGTCCGGGACGAAGTGTGGGTGACCCCTAAACCTAGACCTCTCGTGGACGTATGCTCTACTGTTCTCTCTCCCCCACCCTCTGGTTCTCTCTCTAAAGTCTCTCTCTCTCATCTCTTCATCAGATTTATTTAAGTCATATTTCTATTATGGCCGATTCTTATTTTCGCTCACTATACAACTATTCTAAATAGAAGAGCACACATGCACACACCTCTGATTTTCTTTCTTGAGTGAATTACATATAGGTTTCTTTGAAGTTTACAACATTTCAAATGTCTCCATTAGAATTTAGATTGTGGTAAATTCCGAACAAAACCCTTCAGGAGCAAACTGAAGGTATAATTTCTAATATTAAAAATTTTAAATTATAAAAAGTCTGATATATTAAAATAAAAAACACGGAAGATTCTGAAGATTTTCCTGTGTTTTTGGTGGAGTTGGAATTTGGGGATTGTGATTTTTCACTTTTGAAAATCCAGGGGATGATATATTTTTTTTGTTAGTCTTTTTATTTCTGCATGCATGATTAATGACGCGTATTATTCAACTTCATTTAGATTACTGTTGTGAACCCTGCTTTGGATGAAGCATTGGAGATCTTGCAAAATTTTGCAGTTGATGTATACAATGGAAAAGTTTCAGAAGACAGATTACGTTTTGGTGCACCATGGAGGCATCCACCACAAATTGATGACCCTAAGTTGCGTATGGAATGGGCAAAGCTTCAGTTAATGGATTTTGTTCAGTCTTTGGCCAATACAGAATTTGGGGTAAACTTGCTTATCTTTCTTTAGATTATATTTTGTTCTTGTGTGACTACAGTTCAGTTGAAAAATGAAAGATACTGGCTCAAAATTATATGAATATATAAGCAAATGTAAACACAACGTAATGCATGGATATGAAAATGCTAAGTTATATTATGGGATAATGTCCCTACTTTTTATGAGATTTTGTCTGTTAAAAGGAGTTTTTAAGCTTTACTAGCATAGTTGAAGATTGGACTGACTTGAGTGATTAAGCAGTCAGCAGAACCTCTTATGTATAATAATTGTGATAGAATACATGTAATGGAAATAATAAGAAACTCTAACTCCCTAGGATAGTGGTAAGTCACTGTAAATGTGAATGTCTATTGAACTATCTTGGACATTAATTACTTAGAAATAGTTTCCAACACTCCCCCTCAAGCTTTGTTAATTTAATTATTCCTAATTCCTTGGACAATTTAACTTTTTTCCCAATTGAAAATCCTAATTCCTTAGATGAAATTAAAAAGTAGTAAACATTAAGATCGAAAATCTCTAATAATAGAAAGCATCCAATGGCTATGGTTATGTGAAGAAATGGTAGCTTTCACTGTTTTTTCTTCATGTACCCACAAGGTTCTGAAGAGATCTCCAATCCATATCCTCACTAGTGCTTACAGCGACCTTCTTTGTATATGTTGAAATTACCTTTAACCAATTTTTGTCATTTTTTTCTCAAGCAGTGCCACACCAATATAATCTCATATACAATCATTTTGGATTATGTGCTTGGAATCTATTTAATAATGCTGATCATTATCTTCATTCAAGCAGGTCAATTACCGAATTGATTATAGTGAAGAAATCTTTGATGATCCATCCACTTTTGCATTGTTACAGGTATGTTAATTTCAGAAAAAGCCATTGGCTTTTTAGGATCTCCCTGGTCAATTTTTTTAATTACTAGGTGATTCATTTTGAAGTTTTGAGATGTTGCAAATGATCATTAGCACTTATTTTTTAAATTGCTTGTTTCAACAAGTTTATCTTGTTTTTATGAAAGGCTGTTAATTATAGCTAAAATTTCAATTGAAAATTCAAAAACTATCAGATACCAGCATAGGTGAACTACTGAACTTCAGAAAATTAGAGAACCAAGACTCGTAATTTGATTATTTATTCAGTAATATACAACCAAAAGGTAGGGTTGGCTATTAATTCTCAGTAGTACAAAGGCCTTAAATTCCTTAAAATATATTTGTAAAATTTATTAACTCCATGTTCATAGAAACATTGTACAAGTAAATTCCATGGCTTTTACCCCCATTTCTGTGGTCCTTTGAAGGTGGGTTTGCTTTATGCTCAACGGGATCCACCATTCCTTCGTCCCATATCTAAGGGGATACAGAGGTGTCTAGTGAGATGGTAAGTGATATTCATTTGATGTGCTCATACTAAACTGGAAAGGATTAAAAAAAACTGGTATATTTTAGGCTTGTACAGCAGTGGATGCAGCTGAATTTCCACAACTGGATTCATTTCGTGTGGCACAGAATGATACGTGGACGCTATTATCGCCATTTGATGGTACAAAGAGCATGAAAGTAGGTAAAATGTTTAATCCATCCCTTTTTCTAGACTAATATAGCATCACTGTTATTTGTTAATATGCTGATTCTTCGTGAATGCTGAGATATTACTTATTAGGCAATCAGTGGAATGGATTTATTATCTTGATTACAGTGTCATGGCATTTTGTAAAGCTTAAGAGAGGTTTCAACAGCTGTCAAAATTACTATTTAGAGTGATAGAAACTATATCTTAACATCTAGTAATCAACACAAACAAAAACCGAAACTTGTTTCTCTCTGAAACCAGAACAGACTACTATAAATTTATAATCAGAAACATTCAAGTACTATAATCTGAAACAAGGCAATATCTTTAATTTATTGAAGGTAGCTCATCATTTTTATGTGTCTAATAACAGACTCCATCCACTCTATGGACCACATTGATATTAAAATGAAAAAGAAGGATTGAAAGGGGCATCACACCACAATCCGTAAGACAAGAGAAATAACAAAAATGACACTGATTTAGAGCCACCATCGACACAAAAAAAGAGAGCCTACCTTCTCGGCGCGACAAGCCTGGAGGTCTTGCAGGAGTTGTTTGACTACCTTGTGTGAACTAGTGTGGAGGTGCGACATGCAAAGGTGTGGCCTGCATTGTGCTGCGTGCATAGGTGCGGCGTGCGATGTGCCCTAGCAAAGCCAACAAATACGAGTGTAGCCTTTTAGTTTTAGGGTTCAAACTCAAAGTGAAAACGAGTCTCAATACAAGACATTTCAATTTTGAAATACTAAAAAACTTACTATTAATAATTATATTCATTTATATACATTATATCTATAATATTAACATAAATATAAATATTTATATTATATATAAAACAGGTCAGCCTATCAGGCTCAATAAGCATTTTTTAAAAGCCTAATGCTTTGTTTGGTAGAGTAGATGAAAATATAAGAGATATTTGAATTAAAGTAATATATTGGAGGTGTGAGACTCAATAATTTTTTAACTTTTCCCTCCTTCTCCCTTCTATTTCTACTCTACCAAACGGAGGGTAAAGTAAAAAGGCTTCTTAAAAGACTATGCCTGACTTTTTTAATAAACAAACCTGGCTAGGTCTTATGTAGGCCAAGCTGTGGGCCCTTGACAGGCATCCTAGCCTATTTCCATTACACACAAGGCCGAATATTGCATTGCTTTAGTGGTTAGCCAATTTGTGCACTATCCAAGAGAAGGCCACTTAAAGGCCACTTATAGAATTTTGCAATACCTTAAAGGAGTAAAACACTGATGCTGACTATGCAGGTCAATTACTGATAGGAGATCCACTTCAAGATATTGTACCTTTCTTGGAGGAAACTTGTAACTTGGAGAAGTAAAACACAGAATGTTGTAGCTCGATCTAGTGCTGAAGCTGAATTTCGAGCTATGGCACAAGGTATTTGTGAATTGTTTTGGTTGAAAATTATCATAGAAGAGATTAAATGGGATGGAGCTATGAAGCTCAACTGTGATCGTAAGTCAGCAATTAGCATAGCCCATAATCCCGTTCAGCATGATCAAACAAAACACATTGAAGTGGATACACATTTTATCAACAAAAAGCTGGATAGTGGTTTGATTTATACTCTATATGTAACTTCACAATGCCAACTTGCAGATATTCTTACTAAAGGATTGTGCATTCCAGATTTTGAAAAATAGTATGCATGTTGGGAATGGAAAACATCTATTCTCTAGCTTGAGGGCGGGAGTGTTGGAAATAGGAGTATTTAATGTTTATTACTTTTCCAACTAGCCTAGAATTTTGCTGAGTGCAATGTATCTTAGGAAGTTGTGATATTTTAATTATTCTCTTGAAAATAGTAGTTATTTACTATATATGTAACCATTCTGATTATAAATAAATCAATCTCCTGGGTGCAAGAATTACTCAAGCATATTCAGGAAAATACAGTCTTTGTTTTTCTCTTCATAAACTATGTTTCTATCTTCTCACATGCTTTAAAGATGATTCTATATTGTTTCATGGTCTTATTCTTATTTCCTGAATGTGGGATTTTTCTCCTTATGTAAATACTAGATTTAAAGTTTGAACCCGCGCGGCACAGCCGGTCTCTATTATTAATTTTACACATTCTATTGAAGCTTTTTTTAATAATAATTTTGCATGTGGATGTAGAGTTTATTATAACTATTGTATTAACAAGTTTTTTTAATAATAATTTTACACGTTCTCACCGTCATGGCTTTCTGATATATGTTTGCTGGGGAAGACATTGGAGGTTGAAAAAAAAGGTGAAGAGGGATTTAGAAAATCTGTGGCAGCTTCTTTTTGCAATTTGGTGGGGGGGGGGGGGGGGGGGGGGGGGGTATAACCCCCAGAATCGGAACCCCAGGTAAAAAAGTTGTATATTTCAATTTTGCACCAAAAATTTTTTTTGCATGATCAAAATCTATACTTCGATAATTTTTCATGGACGGAAAACATATTTTAACTTTTTATCTATTCAATATTCTCTTACTCCCTTTATTTTTGTATGCTTCAAATTGTGAAGTCACCACCTTGACTTTACATAGTATTCTAATAAAATTAGTTTTTCCTTCGCTTCAAACATGTATTCTAATATTTTCTTTAAAAACTTGAAGCTTATGTAGTCAATAGCGGTCGAAGCGGAGTGGAGTGCCCCTTGCCACCACAATTACCTCTATTGTGAGGCACAATAAAGGAGCAGCCATTGTGTAATTGCAGTTTGCGTTGCAAGTTTGCAACTGCAACTTAGATTTCTAACAAAAACCCGAAAATACTCGTGTCGCTACTGACCTCCCTCTCTTCCATTTGAGTATTGTGGGTTTCACTTTAATAGTGACGACGTGAGTAAATAGAACATGGATAAATGGATCAAAATCTTAGGATTTTATTCTTTGGCATTTGCTTCCTACACTAGTAACTTTTCCAATACACCC
This sequence comes from Glycine latifolia, assembly GCA_013407115.1. Lineage (NCBI taxonomy): Eukaryota > Viridiplantae > Streptophyta > Magnoliopsida > Fabales > Fabaceae > Glycine > Glycine latifolia. The sequence goes on along the minus strand of QARZ01041119.1, from coordinate 123,644 downwards.
AGCAATTTTTCTTTAATCTGGAAAGTACCCTTCATCGTTATTTGTTACAGGTTTTTCGTGTTTTTGGTCATTTGGTTTCAGTAGCTTCATTTTGGTTTTTTCTTGTATTTTGTTATGTTCCTTTTTGGGTGTTGTTAGATATTTGTTTGGCATTGGTGTTGGTTTGTTGGCGGAGGTCGTATTTAGTGGTGGTTCTTCGTTCAACGTCGTTTGGCGTCGTCGAAGAAGGTAAGCTTTACTATTTTACACCATGTTTTGTGAGCATACAGATTACGTAATCCGTATGGATGATACGGATCATATGGATCGTGAATCCATATGCTTGTTACGGATTACGTAATCATATAGCATACGAATTACACAATCCGTAAAATATATAAGAATTCACCATTCATATGCATCATACAGATTACATAATTCTTATTATACATATGATTAGCTAATCCATATACATCATATGGATTAGCTAATCCGTATGATATATACGGATTCACCATTCATATGTATTATAGGAATTACCTAATCCGTATGAAGCATATGGATTACACAATCCATGTGCTTCATACGGATTACACAATCCGTATACTTCATACGGATTACACAATTTGTATACTTCATATAGATTACACAATTCGTATGATGCATGCATTATTTTTGTTTAAATATTTGTTTTGATAATTATCTATTTAAGCATAAACAAGTTTATTTATCTTAGAAAAATGAATATAAGGTTTAAATATTTATGTAAGATTACTATTAATTTGTAACAATCGAAATAAAATGAAATAGCAAGTGAAATGGTGTAGGAAGCAAAAACAAATATTTAAGGTTTAAATTTATTTTAATATGAAATTGGTATTGAAATTTATTTGTTGATACATTTTTTAATGTGGATATAATTTGTGCTTATTGTTAACTCTTTAATGTTATTAATGAATATTTTTTTGGATGGTTTGTTAAGATGAATAATGATGAGTGGATGTATGATACTGTTATGGATGAAGAAATGAATATGAATGAAGAGAATCGAGAGGAATGTGCTTCATTCGAAAATGTGAATTGTTCAGTTGATTGTTCTGATGCCTTCAATACCTTTGAGGTAATTATATAGTTTTGTATTTTGTTAAACTTGTAGAATGAATGATTGTAGAAGATATAACGTGTAGTATGTGTTTATGTAGGTCTTTCATTCCCGTGAGGACGTTCTGAAATGGGCTTGTGCTATTGCATATGATATTGGTTTTGTGACAGTGATAATCAGGTCTGATACCTCAACTGGAAAAAGAGGAAGGACCTCGTTTGTTTTAATTGATTGTGAAAGGAGTGGAACACATAGATTATACAAGAAATATTTAGTAAGGATAGTGACAAGCAGTAGAAAATGCAATTGTCCTTTTAAGCTGCGAGCAAAACCAGTCCCGGGAGGTGAATGGTGGATGGTGAAGTTAATATGTGGGACTCATAATCATGTTTTTGCTAAGTCATTTAGTGGACATGGTATATGTCACGCAACCAAGAAAGTCGTACATATGCCCCGTGGCATTGCTCGCACTCAACTTGTGCTTCTTGGATAGTCACATCAAGCAGATCAACCAACAAATGCACCACCTCAGTTACATCAATTGGAACATAGCTTTGAAATGCCCCTATAATTGTTATATGCAGCAGCGACGACACATCATCCAATGTGATCATCAGCTCCCCTACAGGCAGGTGGAAGCTGTTGGTTTCTGGATGCTGTAAGGTCTCGGGTGCCCACGTGGCACTTTAACTTTTTAATGTTGCAATTACGTAGTAGCAATAATAATTATGGTAATGACCCTGTGACTAATCCCAATTCGTGTGACCGGGGTGTCATACAAGGGGGGGTGCAAGTTGGAACTTGGATAAGGGAGGGGTGTAAATAGAACCTTTTGAAGCCGGTTTCGTATTGAGTGTGTTAGTATTTACACGGAAACCGGGTTAGAGTGTGACCGGGTTATCGCGTGTGTATCTTGGAATAAATGCTGAAAAGAAAGGAACTCAAACGAGGTCGGATAGGGATGGCCAAGACAAGACCCCGGACGGGGTTGTGTGGACTACACGTACCAATGCAAAGTCATATGCGCTTAACTCGCTAGCCCGGTAGTTGGTGCTTTCACAAGCTTGACCTATGCACGTGATTCGTACTGACTGTCAGGTCACTAGAGTAACACGTGTTGACTTTGTGACGCATGCGACGTGCATTAACTCTCAGAGTATTTAAATAGCATGCGAGTGGATTATTTCGCGCATGACTCATTTTCTTCCTCTGTCATTTCACCATAAAAACGTTCCTTCTCCGTTTCTGCCGTTAACGAACGAAGAGAAGTTTCGAGCCTAGAGAAGAGAAGGTGATTCTCAGGGTGTTCGAGCTTGAGAAGTGGCTCTCTAGCCTCGTTAACAACCTTAGAGGTAAGAGACGCCAGTCTAACCTTAGGATATAACTGTTATCATTTTTGGGTCTGTTGTGATGAACCCTTTTGGAGGTCTGCATGTCACCTGTGGGTGACTCGTCCTTGTAACCTGGGAGTGTATGGAGTTTTCCTTACATACAATCGGCGATGACCACTATTAATTGCTTGCATGCATGTATGTAGGGCGCGACGCTAAGGACTGTGGGGTTCGGAATCGCGAGGTTGGACAAACCAGTGAGGAACGCCGGACAGGTAAGCTCCCTGTTCTTGAGAGTCATTCTCTGGCCTGTGTTCCACCATACTCCGAGGGAGTGATGGTTGTTATATGTCATGATACATGTATTGAAATTGGGTGTTACTACTTTCTGTTTGTGAACATGTATATGATGTGCATTGTGATTGCTTTGTTGTGATATTTGAGATTCTCTGGCCAGTAGAATGGACAAATATGGACTTAGAGCCATAGACGTCCGCGCGAAACCCAGAGGGAATGTGCCCATTAAGTTGGATGATATTCCTCAAGGGGTGTCTGCACGAAGTCTTGGGGGAATATGCCCATTAAGTTGGATGATCTTCCTCAGGTAAGGATATACAAGGGAATGTGCCCATTAAGTTGGATGATCTCTCTTGTTATATTCGTGCGATTATATACATGTAATGTGTTCTTTTGTAAGCCAGGATGGCTAGTGTGTGTAATGTCGTTTTGATGCTTTGTGTCGTGGAAGTGAATCCGGGAAAGGAGAAGCCCTCCAGACCCCGGAGTTTACTGAGATTATTATCTCATCCCGGTTGAGGATTATATTGTTATTGCAAGTGATGAGTACAGGAAGGACGGCGGATCCCGGGGCAAAAGGCTCGGGTATAGAGGCAGTCCGAGGGATTCCGGACGGGAGGCCGAGCCGAGACAGGTTCTTAATAAACCTTAGTCTATTTTGTAGCATGTGGCTCTGTAATTTTGGTTATGTATTTACGTATGCTTTTAATCCGGCCCTGGAGGGTGTCATACCCGGGGTCTTATAAGTTGTAAACTCATGACTTATTATCATACATAATGCAAAGCTTTTATCTTATTTGTTGACGTATGACAACGTCAATTTTATTAGTCGCCTCCTTATTAGCTTTGTTAATTAATTACTGCACTTAACGACCATAATGGAATGTTAACAACCTAGATGCATACGGGCTATTTCAGATGCCAGCTCTCTACAAAAGCTGACAACAATCCTTTGTCTCCTCTTTCCATTGAACATATAGTCAACGGGCCTAGACCAATCGCAATAACTAACCCTTCAATTTCCGGTGCTGGCTTCCTAAATTTCATCACTTTCCTTCCATGAGATGCCAGCTTCAACTCAGGGCGTTCATGCAAAACAAAAATTGCATTACAAATATTACATAAAATATACAATTATAATTCTCTATATAATTAAACACAAAACTACCTCTCCTGTCCAAACTCTAGCAGCCACATGATCACCATACCCTGTCTGTAACACCCTCAGATTTCAATATATATGTGCATTATCTGGTAAATGTACATTCCTAAAGTAACTGACGTAAATACCCTTAGATATTTTTGAAAATGACTAAAATGTCCTTAGATAATTTCACAAATGACGGTTAGGTCCCTAGGGTAAATGACTAAATTGCCCCTGAATAATTGAACAAATGACCAAAATACCCTTTTAGCTCTGATAAGGTCAGAAAACCTCAGTAAAATTATGGAAACTTGATAAAAGTCTAGTAAGCCTCTAGACAAAGAATTATTGACACTCTTATTAGAGAAAAAATTATGAAATGGAATTTTTAGAAATTTTGAAAGATAACTCAAAAAGAATAGAATAAAAACTAATCTGAGGTTGACAAAAAACACAGAAACAGGAAAGACGTAATTTGGAAAATTTTCTTTTAATTATAGAAGGAATAAATTCTTAAATAAATGGTTTATACATTTTACCAAATAAAAACAAAATCAACCAATAGGAATTTAGAAAAGTCATTACAAAGAAAGTTAAGAAACATTCCAAAAATTGATTATTAAAACATACTACAACCTAATCTAGTTTTAACCAATTTTAGAAATTATTACTTCCAAGAAAACAATTGAAATTAAGCTTTCATAAATTGTAGAAATAATTATGACTAATATAAGGAAAAAAATGTTAAGAAAATAAAGCACTAAACCAAGCTACTCCACGGTTTGTGCTATAAAAGCCAAGAAATGAAATATATAAATTCCAAAAGCAAGCTTGACCGTGCACTTTGGTGAAGGATGAAGAAAAGTGTAGAAAACTTTGGAACAAGGCCATGTGGACGGTGGAAAAGCAAGGAACAATCTTATTGGACCAACCAAAAAGGTCAATAATGATGAAGCTTTGTGATATTTGGCTTAAACAAAGAAAAATGACTTATATAAAAGCTTGGTGGGTCCAAAGAGGGAGCTGATTTTGCACGACAGCCACTCCACTTTCAGCCCCTCTCTTTCACTTGTTTCTTCACCTAAAAACAAAGCAAAACAAAACAGCCACACATTGGAAGCTTCACGTGAAAAACACTAGAAAGGCTTAGGACCACTTGCTAAATTTCAAGATCAACAAAAGCTAAGGTATGGGAAGTATTTTAATATACATGGATTAGATGATTGATAGGCTAATTTTAACATTCATTTACTTAGAATCAAGCCATGTTCTTCTTTGTTTTGTAAGCTATAAAATTTTAACTAGTTCACTTAATTATTTAAATTTTATGAACATAGGTTACTTGTTGTATCCTTTATTTGGAAGCTGTAATAATTGTAATTTATTACCTAAAGTGGCTGTATATTAATGTTTAACTAAAAATTGTTGTATGTTAATTTATTTTGTTGTTGTATATTGCTGTAATGGTAATTTAAGGTTACTGAAGGATAGTTTATTACGTGGCTGAGAATTGATTTAATAATGCTGTATGCTATTGTTGTGTTTAATTAAGTGGTATGTTGCTGTTGGACATCTTAATATGTTGCTGTATATTATGTTGCTGTATATTACTGTATTTAAGGTTGCTGTATATTAATTTTACAATTAATGAGTGCTGTATAATAATCACGTTGCTGTAAATTAATTCTGTAAATTAATATTGTTGTATGTTATTTTATTATGTTGCTATTTATTAATTGGTAACTTATAATCGCTGTATATTATTCTCTTGTGTGCTGTAAGATCAATTTTGTAACTTGATGATGCTGTTTGCTATTTTAGTATTCATTTAATGTTGAGCTATGATTAAACATTTATATCATATATTGTTAAGATTATTTTCTTAAGAAATTGTGGACATTTATTTTCACAATCAGAAACATTAGTGATCATAAGTAGTTTAAAGCACCTAATGAGACTGGTCAGAATCTTCAAATGCACCTTCAACATTAGAATACAATACCAGTTGAGGGGACTGGCTAAACGAGTCAAAACCATCCGAAGCAGCCCAAAATCACAACACCCAGAAAGTTACAAAGGAAAATCAAAGTTCTTGAAAGATATGGCTTTGATATAATGTCTTATGCGCTACAGGGAGCAGAAGACATCGATTCATTCAAATCATCCACTTATCAGGAAGCGATTCCCTTTTTTGAAGCCGAGGAGTGGGCAATGGCTATGAATGAAAAGATGGAATCCCTTTCGAAGAACCAGACTTGGGATTTAGTTGAGCCATCTAAAGACATGCAATTAATGGGTGCAAGTGGATCTTCAATAAGAAGTCTAGATCTTTCACTGAAGAAGTCATCAATTTTAAAGCACGCCTGGTAGCTAAAGGCTACAATTAGAAGGAAGGAGTGGACTACAATGAGATATTCTCTCTAGTAGTTCGACACACCTCTATATGTGTTTTACTGACCCTAGTGACAACTCTGGACTTGGAGTTAGAGCAACTCGATGTCAAAACTTCCTATCTACAAGAAAGACTAGATGAAGTCATTATGATGCAACAACTTAAAGGTTTTGAGGTGGAAGGAATGGAAAATTATGTTTGTAGATTGAAGAGGTATCTTTATAAGTTGAAGCAATCACCAAGGTAGTGGTACAAGAGATTCAATGAGTTCATTGTCTGTCATGGGTACATCAAAAGTCCTTATGACTCATTTGTTTATTATAGCAAGGTGGAGGATGTAACAACCTGCCTCGTCGCTACTGTATCATTAACTCTTAATTACTCTCATTTGTTTACTGAAGATCTCTTTAATTTGATTTTGAAAATGGTAGTAACTTTTTCGCGAGCACATAATGATCATAATCATAAACAAGACACGTATACAAACATCCTAATTGCATAAATATATATATATATATATATATATATAACGTGGATTAGTTGTAAGTACAATTATCCATGTCTAGAATGTACAAATGTTTTACAAAGAAAGCAAGAAATTAAACGTTGGGGTGTAATTAGCAAAATACTGGGATATATCCATTAAAACAAGGGGTGTAATTAGAAAAACACAACTCCTACCCGGGATCTAGTCCATCGACATCCCGACCACTCGACGGCTCCAATCAAAAGTGGTCATCTTTCTGGTTACCTACTGCTGTCCATCTGCTCACACGAACACGGTTCGTGATCATTACAGGTACCAAATCACCCGATACAACAAAGCAAATGTGAGTTCATTATGTAAAATAACAAGCAAAAGATAACATCAGTTAAGGAAGACAATCCAAGCGTCACAATATCACCACAAAAATCCAGGTATTTCAACATGCCACCCAACACGAACAGGCATCCAAGAACATTCCACAAGTCAACTTATAATGCCTAGTATGATGCATGCTCTTGACTTGACTCTCAGCATGCAATGTGGTACCATCCCAGAAATAGGTCATCCCGGTGGTCAGATGATGCAGTAGCTTGTCAGGGTCACTCTGTCGTGCACAGGAAGCACCCCTCCATGGTGATCAGCCAATGGGTGTCAGAAGGAGTTCCCAACAGATATGGCCCCCCAGTACCCCGGTACCCTACAACCAATCATCAATCCTATTTACATCATGCAAATGTTGTATGTCTCTCATGGGCAACAACAATGTGTGGCCTAGCACAAGAACAACTCGTCCTGGCTAGGATCTCCATACCCTCCCATGTACATACGGGCTCATTGATGCACTGATCGTGGTCCTTGCAAGATTCACCACCCGGTCCCGGCATCTCACGTGTCTATATAAAGCATATCCCCATGGCTCCATCAATGTATGGCCCAGCCCAGGATCAACTCGTCTTGGCTAGGATACTGCCATACACCCCCGTAGGTATCTATATATATCCACTTGCATTCAGATCACCATGGGCACATCAATGTATGGCCTGGCCTAGGAACAATTCGTCCTAGCTAGGTTACTGCCATACACCCCCATGTTATCAATGAGTACATCATCTCAAGCCATTACATAGGCCGATCTCAATTATTATCACAGTAGACACATACGTCTCTTACACATCATCCACAAACACCACAAACAAGTGAGCCAGTGTGAATTATTAAGTGTCAGGTTGGCGCCTAGCTATATTAACTCAAGATAAGAATCCGAACAAAGTTAGACGAAGGCGGATAAGATAGATCAAGGTTGGCAAAGGTCGATAAAGGGCGGTCATAAAGGGGTAAAGGTTGGACAAGGGAAGATAATGGTGGACAAGAGCGGACGAGGTCGGAAGAGGTTGGTCGAAGTCGGTCAAGGATTCTTTGGGTTTCTATAAAATACCAAAGGACAGACTTGACACTATGCAATCGATTACATAAGCTCTATAATCGATTATAACAGATAGCACTTGCAAGACTCGGGATTGTATGAGTATTAGCAACCTACACAAGGTCGTCCAGGTTGTAACACCCCAAAATTTAGAAAATTACAGACAATTACTAAGAGTAAAATGTTAATAAAAGGCAGTAGAAAAATTTAGGGAAAAATGACAAGAACGCCCCTAAACAATTTCATGAATGACAATTATGCCCTGAACAATTCTAGAAATGACCAATGTATCCCTAGGAGAAATTACCAAAATATCCTTGGACAATTTCAAGAATGACAGTTAGGTCCTTGAGACATTAAATGACCAAAATACCCCTGGATATTTATAAGAATAACCAAAATACCCCTAGATATTTTAGTAAGATATTTTAGGAGAAAATTACCTAAATACCCTTGAACAAATAGGGAAATTACCATCATGTCCCGAGGATGGTAAATTACCAAAATACCCTTATGTCAAAAATGACTAGATGACTTCAGAAAATTATGAAAACCTGAATATAGGATGAAATATCCTCAGATAAGGAATTATTAGCAAGGTAGGGAGCAGAGAAACCTAAAATAAGATCTCTACGAATTTTAGAAAATAAGTTGCAAAGAGCTTAATCTGAACTACTTGAGTGTCAGAAAAATTATAAGAAAAGTATAGACATGATCTAAGGAATTTTCTCTTAATTATGGAAAGAATAAGTGTTCTAAATGAGTTAGTTTAGTAATTTTAATAACTCAAAGTAAAATAAAATATAAAAAAAAAAAATTCTTAAACTAAAGCTACCCCACGGTTTAGGCCAAAGAAAATTGAAACATATTGCTTCCAATAACCAAGCTTGACCGTGCACTTCAAGGAAGAATGAAGAAAACTTTAGAAACATGTAGAAATAGGACACTTGGACAGCCAATAAACAAGGAGGAATGCAATTGGACCATTTGGAAAAGATAGGCAATAATAACCTTGAAAACAATGTAACAAAAATCTACAAGATACAAAGTATCTAAGCTAGCACACGTACAAAGCAAGAAGGCAAGAGAATAATGTGGAAAAATCTTGATATAAGACACTTGTAGGGATAGGAAGCAAAGGCCAATAGAAAAACTCCAACAAAAAAAGTTAGTTATGATGAAGTCTTGTAATATTTTAAGCATGAAGGGACCAAGTGGGGGGCTGATTTACACGTCCAAAACATCCCACTTTCAGCCACCTTTCTTCCACAAAAACAAAAACAAAACATAAAGGCCAAATACCAAGCAAAAAACCATGAAGAAGCTAGGAGCTTTTAAAGACAAGTAATCAAATTTTCACCAAAGAAAGCTAAGGTATGGGAAAGTATTTGGTTTACATGGTTTAGATAATTAAATAGGTGCTGTTATGCCTTATTTCTATATGACTTAATCCATGCTATCATTCATTTTTACAAGATTTAAATTATACAAGTATTTGTCTAAATAATGCAATGAATGGAAAAGGAAGCAAGAATGGCTAATTAAAGTTGTAATCCTCCTAGACTTAAAGACTAGGTAGATTGAATAATAAAGTAATTAAGTAAGTTAAAGAATAATTAATTTGAACTTAAATAGGTGGCTGTCCAAAATACTTAATTCTACTAGGAGGTCATAGGATTACTTAGCTGTATGTAAAATTTAATGTTGCTGTATAAATTATTATGTTGCTGTATGCTGTAATTTTAATTAAGGTGCTGTTGTATGCAGTAACTTAATGTGACTGTATGATATTTTACTACGTTGCAGTATTTGAGGTTGCTGTATGATATTATACTGCTGTACGTTGCTATGTGTTACTGTTGTATGTTACCATGTTGCTGTATCTGTATTTGTAATTTAATGATATTGTATATTTTTATGTTGCTGTATTTTGTATTTGCAACGTAAAGTTGCCGTATGCTATTTTTTTTTATTTATTCACTTGATGCTGAACTACGATAAATATCCTGTTGCTTGGTGGTTTAGGATTTTGATGATTAAGAAATAAATTAAATCTTGAGGATGAGAAACAAATTAAGAATCATGTTATGCTGATAATTGGAATTCTCGTATTGTTGAGTGGTTATGGATTCCGTAAGTTGTATGGCTGAATGCTGAGACTATGGTGTAGAATTTTATGAGATAAAAGAAATAAGCTTTATATGTTGAAAAGATGTTTAAAGACTGGATTAAATAAATCATCCATGCATTTCATACGCATATACCTGGCGGGGGTTAATCCGTGGTGTTATGCCTGGCGGGGGCTAAACCGTGGAGTTGTTGTCAGATAGCTAAACCGAGTCCATGCGTTCAGAGATTGAACTGGGGGGTAGTGTGTTTCAGGGAGGACCACACCACCATGATGATCACATAGGTGGAGGTGACATTCCTACGCGCCCCTGCCCTACCCCGACTGATTGGATAAGTATTTGTTCCACCAGAGTGGGTGAGGCTATCTTGACTGTGGCCACTAATGATGATTTTATGAGAAGCTGAGATCTCAGTCATGCATCATGTAATAAAGAAATCATGCATTAGCCATTATTAACATCGATTTATGATTATTTGATTATTATTGTGTATTTTATTATTTTGGGCTGTTGTACACCTTTTGAATTATCTAAACTGTGTTTATTAAAATACTTACCCTATGTTTGTGTCTGTGGTTTGACACCTGCAATGACCTCAATTTAATTGGGCGAGCAGAGAAACAGTGGAAGCTGAGATATGGAGAAGCTTGGATGAATTGTATGCTATGTTTGATTTGATGTATGGATGATATCGTTTGAAGTTGCTGCTTTTTGGAACCATGTATTTCGTGTGGAACTATGTTGTTAGTGATCTGTCTTTTATTTTAGATGACTGTACACGGACTGTTATATTTAATTATACTTCTCATTATAAATAAATCGTGGTGAGGATAATCACTTATGTTACTTACGAATCATAAAATTAGCAAGCAAAGCGGAATGAATTTTCGTGAAAAAAAAAATTATACTAACCGAATTTTAATACCAAGTGGACACGAGTTTTTAATTAAAATCAATCAAGGACGAGTGAGTAAAGAGAGGCGTTACACAGGTAAGGAAAACCGAGTAAGGCAAAAATCCAGTGGTTTTAAGAGAAAAGGTGGGGGCTCTTCCGAGTTAGGGAAGCTCACTTTCTCGAAGCAAACTTGAGCCCAATAGCTCAAAGGTATCATCTCGGGTAAGGGAATCGGTATACCGATGTACGCCAACAAGGACTAAGTCACGTTTTGCATGCACATAGGCATGCTACGTAACCCGCCCAACTCAGCCTACCCCATCCCGGTAGCCGACATCCCAAACACAAAGGATTGATACACTGGTTTAACTCGGCCTACCCATCTCGGCAGTCAACATCACAAACACAAGGGATTGATACACTGTTTAACTCGGCCTACCCATCCCGGTAGCCGACATCACAAACACAAGGGATTGATACACCGGTTTAACTCGGCCTACCCATTCACGAACACTTCTGCAAAGTGTCTTGGGAGCTTTTCAGCATCAAAATGCCAACTTCACACACATGCACAGGGAGTTCTTACAACATCAACTCCCCCTTCAAGAACACCATTAAACACCACACCAGAACATCATTAGACATCAACACAAAACACCAACCAACGAACATAAAGCGTAACCCGTCCCATTCAATAAAGGCAAACATAGCTTTCCTGGAAAACCACACACACAGGGACATGCAATCATCACCATGGTTGGACTCCCTGGCCCCCAACCATGTTATCTAAAGTTGTTATTAAACATGATAAACTGCCCTTACCTAACCCAACAAGCTTCACTACGGTTTGTCCTAACTTCTGCTCCGGCCACGAGGTCCTACTTGACGTCGGGCTTTCGTGGCAGCTACGGTGAGTTGAAGGTGACAAAGAAGGGTTGAGGGAGAAAGGTTTCTGGGTGTGGGTAAGTTTAGGGAGAAAAGGAGAGAAAGCGCAAAGGAGAAGAATAGGAGAAAACATGCTTCCACTGCACACTCCTGTGCTTAAGTACCTAGCTGACACAGCAGGTCTGCCTTTCATGCAAACACAACAACCGCAAGTCAATCAAGGACAACTATCAACCATTAACACGCATACTAAAGCAAGGGCACTCAAAACAGTAATTATCAAATAAAACATAATTAATCACCATAACACAAATAAATGCCCAACTTAACAACTTAAAATCCGGGGTGTTACAGAGGATGGTTTCCACATCTATCTATTGCTCTATGGGGACTACATGCCCATAGCAGACAACTGGGGCAATTCAGAAGCTTTAGTCACTACTCAGTAGTGAATTTGAGATGAAGGATATGGGAACTGCTAAATATATTATGGGCATGGAGATCAAAAGGGATCAAGTCTAGCAGAAGCTCTTTTTGTGTCAGAAGGAATACATTCATAAAGTGTTGAATCATTTGGGGATGACATCTACAAAACCAATATGTACTCCTTTGACAGTGTTTGTTCATCTATCTGAACTTAATACTACTCAGTCAAAATCAGAGAAAGGAATACATGTTTCATGTTCCTTATGCAAGTGTTGTTGGTAGTCTAATGTATTCTATGGTATGCACCTGACCATACCTAACACAAGTAGTTAGTGTTGCAAGTAGGTATATGGGTAATCCTGGGAAGGAACATTGGCAAGTTATGAAATATATATTCTAGTACCTTAAGGGTACAACTGATATTGGACTTGTCTACCATGGAGACATGTTCTGTGCTATCACTGATTACTCAGATTCTGACTATGTTGTAGATTGGGATGTAAGGAGATCTGTGACTAGGTACGCATTCATGATTCATAACTTCTTTGTCAGTTGGAAGGAAGCACTTCAACCCACAATGACTTTATCCACTACAAAGGTAGAGTACATGGCTCTGACAAAAGCAATAAAGGAAGAGATCTGACTAAAAGGTCTAATTAGCAATCTTGGGTTTCCACAGGAAAAGACTATCATTTTGTATGAAAGTTTGACTGCAATCTGTTTAGCCAAGGATCAAGTCCATCATAAGAAGACTAAGCACATTAACATCATATACCACTTCATCTATACTCAGAAAAGGGTCAAAGTCTAAAATGTTGATATGATGGAGAATCAAGATGATATGTTCATGAAATCTGTTCCAAGAAGCAACTTCATGTACTATCCAGATCTACTTAACGTAGATTGTTGGAAATGGGTTGAGTTACTTATAGTCCATTAATTTTATTGAACCAAGGTGGATATTATTGATTGTTAGATGATGGACGATGGAGATAGGGTGAACGAAAACATTAGTCATTTGGCCCAATACTTTTGCCTTTGGTATTGGTCATTTAATCTTCTATAATCTGGTGGAGCATCTAGTCACGTAGAAAGAAACGTCCAATTTGGTGGTTCATTAACATAGGTTGTGTTGTAATTGAAATTGTTTTCTATTTTTTTGTTGTAGCCATATTCGGTTGGACAATCAGTTGTGTCTCTTTTATATGGAGTTATTATTATGGGTTCAGTGTGCTTGAGAGAGCTTTGAACCCCTTCATTGTAAATTCAATTATTCACAATAAACTAACACTTTGCGCCATGTCTCTCTTCTCTTCTACCATCTAAACTTCCTTATTTGAATCAAATATCTCAAATCTTCCCTAACAAAGTGGAAGTTAATATTTATCCCATAATAGTTGCCCCTGAGTTGATATTGTCTCAGGGAGGCAATGTCGGCTTATCAAGCAGAAGTTGATATTACCCTGAAACAAATTGCCCCTTAGTCGATATTGTCTAGAAAAGGCAATCTCGGCTTATCTATTAAAAAGTTAGTTCTACCTTTTGTTCGTGTCTTTATCTCATCTTTTGTCTTCATACAACTTTGTTTGTATTATTAGGTTTTCTTTATGATATCTATGTTGTTTTCTCATCTTTACTCCTCTGTGAAATTCGTCAGCATTGGTTTAGTGTAATTGACTATTCATTTCATTGGCATTTCCACCTTTCCCTTCTCCCGGGAACTGCCCCCAGATTTTTGCTGATGCAAAACAAATTATGCATTTATCTCCCTTGATTAATGATTTTTTTTCTAATTGGTTGTATTTGGTATCCTGTTTGCCTATAAATCCTTCATGTTCCTTTTGATTCTTCAATTCTATCTTTTTTTCCCTTGTTAGTCATTCAAAATACCTAGAACTTTCTGCACTCTTTTGCTTTAAATTTAAGGGTATTTTGGTGACTAATGATGATGTTAAATCAATTTTCTATCTTCTTTTCCACTTATGTTTTAAATTGAAAATTGATTTTGTTTTTTGTTAGATACAGGGGGAGCTTGAAGAGGATCAAGATGCTGAGGCTCTTAGTCTTGGATATGTTTTAGCTTTTACATGCCATTCAATTGAAGGCATATGTAATCTTTAGATGTCTAAAAGTGTTTCATCCTATGATCCATTGGATTGCATAAACATCATTCATTGGCTTGCATTTATGATGTTCATAAAAACACATGTTTTGTGAAAAAGCTTTAAGCGTTCATGATTGCATAAAAAGTCAAGTGCTCATTGTTTAAGTTTTGGAAAAACTATTTCGCACTGCTTTAATCGATTACCAGTATATGGTAATCCATTACTAAAGCCTTGATGAGCACTTTAATTGATTATAGCTATGACGCAATCGATTACGTTGCATAATCACAGAATAAGTATTCTTGTGATAATCGATTACAATTTAGTAGTAATCAAGTATTTGGCACATTTTTGAAACAAAACTTCCTGTGTTAATCGATTACATGGTGAATTAATCGATTACTATGCTCGTGAATCTTTTCCAGAAAGTTCAGGAACACTTTAATCAATTAAATATGTTATTAGTCAATTACATAAGTGAAATCAATCGATTACATTGACGATTTAATCGATTACATTCAATTACAACATTTTTCTACATATAGTTGTTGGGTCTTTTGAATTAAATAGATAATTACACAACGAAAATTTCATAGATTTTCAAAAGCTTTCTGAAGTGAGAAGATCTACTTTGAGTCACTGAGCTTTTGCTCCACAAATTCTAAATCTTCATGTTACTTTGAAAGATTTCTTCTTGGGCAAGATTCTAAAGAAGTTCTTGGAGAGATTGCTCTGAAATTTGTTTTCATTCAACCTGGATCAAGATTGGTAAACCATATGCATTCTTATACATTGGATCACCAGGTTGTCTCTCTCCATTAAACTTTGTTTGTAATTTATTTTAGAATTTTAGTTTGTTTGTAACTATTACAAAAGATTTCTTAAGGCTTGTCTAGAGTAGGTTTCTTTAGAGGGAAGAGTAGAGAGGGGATTCTCTATGTCTTGATCACAAAGAGTCTAAGGGAGTTAGATTTATGATCTTAATCTAGGTTTGATTAAGGGTGATTATTATAAGTTTGTAAGAAAAGAATTTTGTGAATATTGGAATTCTAAGTAAATTGGTTATAAGAAACTGGATGTAGCTTCTCAAGGTGAGAAGTGAACCAGTATATTTCTTGGTGTTGAATACTTTCTCTTTATCTCTTCTTGTTGTCATTAATTGTCATTCATTTGGATAATCTTTTCAGAATCAACAGAAATATATTTTCAGCTATTGCTTTCCTTAAAAGTTTGGTATTTGATTGACTGAAAGTTTTCAAAGGCTTTTTATGATACGTTTCTTAATACTCTGATTGTTTTAAAGATTTTAAAAGATCATTTTTAAACCAATTCACCCCCCTCTTGGTTATTGTGTGTGTTCATACTATTTTCAATTGGTATCAAAGAAGGTTCTTGAGTGTTATTCAAGATCACTATCTTTTTTAAAGAAAATTAATACCACACAAATTACCTTCAAGGAGGGTGCCTCCCTCAATCGTCCTTCAATGTTTGAAGGAGAAGATTTCTATTTTTGGAAAAATAGAATGTAGATATTCATCCAATCAAAATGACCCTAGTGCATGGAATGCAATAGAAAAAGGTCCTTTCATTCCAATCAAAATTGTTGATAATGAAATGATTCCCAAAGAATTAGATGAGATGATAGATGCAGAAAGAGAGTAGTGCAATACGATTTTAAAGCTAAGAACATGATTACTTATTGATAAGTGTCATATCTTAGTGAAATTAGGGTTACATTGAAGACACTTATCTTTCATTTTTTCTAAGAATATCTATAAAAACTTGCCCTAATCTAGTTAGTTTGTATTTAGTGCTTAGGATGAATGTTGTGTTCATAGTCTTGTGTTCATAGTCTTGAAGATTTATCCAATCTTTTCTTATTTTTTGATAGGTTAAAGGATTTTTGAAGCTTTCGAACATATAAAGCAAGCTAAAATGGATCAAAAAGCAAACATGGGAGGTGCAACAAGCAATCCAGGCCCAAAATTCATCAAAGCCCAAAGCATTCTTCAGCATTAAGGCATTAACTCGCCCAGGCGACCCATCCTAGTGCATTTGGCTCGCCCAGGCGAGCTTCAAGTTCCAATGAGATATACATAAGCTCGCCCAGGCGAGCAAACTCAGGCCAAACCACTCACTTGGGCGAGTGAAGCAGGTTGGTGGTGGATTCCTATAAATAGGGGACGAAAATAGAGATGGAGGCATGTTGTTTTCCTTCAATTCTCTCTTCTTCTTGCTGTTGTTTTGAGAGTGAGAGAGGTGGTGATTATAGGGGAAACCCTATCGGATTGAAGCAGAGATGATTTCCTTCATCAACTCTTCTCTTAAAGAGGTTCTCTCCATGGTCACTTAAGCTTCTCTAAGGATTGGATGTAATCTTCTTATCCCTATGTGTCTCTTTTAATTTTATTTATTGCATGCATCTTTTCTATCTCCTTGTTGGTAATTTCATTCTGTGCTTAATGCTTGATTCTACTTGATCACTAGTTTCATGAATTTAATCCTAAGTGAGACTGGACAGTAATCTTAGGGTTTGAACTAAATGAAATTACTTATCACGTTACGTTGCTAGGAATAGGGCTTAACATTTTAATTGTATAAGCACGAGATTTTAATTCTTAATGCTGGGGTATTTATTTTGATATGCGAGGAATCGATATCTAGTAAATATTCTTAGGATTCTCAAATGCGAGGGATCGATTTGGGATAAAATACATGCGCATCAATAAGAGTAGAAAATGATTTATGCATGATAAAATTAATTAGATATAACAGGATAAGAATGATGAAATCCAATCCTACACTTCTCCTAAATTAATTAGTTGTTTTCACAAAATTCGTAGTTTTCGTATTTTCTTATTTTCCTTATTTCACAAAATCAATGAACTTTCACTTATCCACATTGTATATAACTATTGAACTATTGAATTTGTTTTAATTAACTGAGTAAACCCAAATCCCTGTGGAGACAATCTTAATTTTGTAACTTACAACAATACATCGGTCCACTTGTCGAAAGTCCGTAACAAGTTTCTGGCGTCGTTGCCGGGGATTTGCGTCGTTTACTTAAGTTCGTTTAAATTTTAATTTTTCAGTTTAATAGGTTTCTTTTCTTTTGTATAAATTTTTGTATATCTTGTTATTTATTTCTCTTTTTGTATAAATTTTCTTTATCTTTTCTTTTGTTCTGTAACCTTGCTACTTACGGTATCTTGTAGTTTGTCCTTTTTTCCTTTATGCGAGGTAAGTTTTTGTTTGATCCAGAAATTACAAAGACAGAAAGGAAAAATCGAAAGAAAAAGAAGCAAGAGGCCGACAAGCAACAAAGGAAAACCGAGTCTATTGAAACTTCTTCAAAACCAGTTGTACGAGAAAATATGGCAAATAGAGAGGAAGAAGAAAATAGACCACCGAGGAGGACACTGGGAGACTATGCGTACCAGCAAGGACCAAAGCATTATAATAGCATAGTCATTCCTCCATTCAAAAACAAAGTGGTGGAACTGAAGCCTGCATTATTAAGTCTCATTGGCTCACACCCATTTGCTGGATTAGACCATGAAGACCCTTACACTCATATGTCAACCTTCATGGAACTGTGTAGTACCATGGGAGCCTCTGATGCTGATGCAGAAGCTATTTATCTTAGAGCTTTTCCTTTTTCCTTGACAGGTAAAGCTAAAACTTGGCTTTAGTCTCAACCAAATAAAAGTTTAAGCACATGGGACGAGTTGGAGGAGAAATTCATCGCCAAATTCTTCCCTCCATCAAGATTCATAAGTGCAAAGTCATCTATTGCTACTTTCTCTCAAGGCATAGATGAACCACTCTGTGAGACATGGGAGAGATTCAAATCACTACTGAGGAGGTGCCCGAATCACAACTTTGATGATGCTGCCCAATTACATATCTTTTACAGTGGCTTGAGGCCATAGACCAAAATGATCCTTGACGCTTCAGCTGGAGGAACCATGATGTCTAAAAGTCTAGAGGAGGCTATAGTGATCATTGATTCCATTGCAGCGAGTGACTACCAATCTCACCATGATAGATCGCCAATCCAGAGGAAGGGAATTATGGAGCTGGACACCCAGAATGCCATTCTAGCTCAGAACAAACTCCTAACACAACAATTGGAAGCCTTAACAAAGGAAATAGACCAACTTCCTCAACAAATTCAAGGAGGATCACAGAAATCTCATACAGCCCATCAAGTTCAACAAATCCTTAAGTGTGATTTTTGTGGAGGAGACCATCAAAATGGTCACTGTTCAGTACCTGGTGATTGTCCACAAGAAGAGGAAGCTCACTACATGCAAAATCAATCCAGACCTCAACAACAATTTCAAGGGAATTACCAAGGGTACAGAGAAGGTTCAGGTTCTAATCAACCTTATAATTGGAGACAGAATAATAATGCTTATAATGTTCCCACTACCCTCATTTTGCAGGTCCTCCTAATAATTCTTTTGCAAGTTCTTCTAATTCTTTTGTAGGTCCTTCAAGTAGAAACCCACCACAACAAGCTCAGTCTGATCGATTGACAAAGATGGAAGATACCCTTACTCAGTTTATGCAAATGTTCATCAGTAACCAAAAGAATACTGAGGCTTCTATCAAAAATCTAGAAGTGCAAGTAGGGCAGCTTGCAAAACAACTGTCTGAGCATGGAGGTGGATCTTTCTCAGCAAATACCCAAGTCAACCTTAAAGAGCAATGTAAAGCTATTATAACAAGAAGGGGGACTGTGGTTGGTAGAAAGGAGGAAGAAGAAAAGAAAAATGAAGGAAATGTAGAAAAAAATGATGATGAAGTTGAAAAAGAAAAAGAAAAAGAGAAAAATGAGGAAGAAACAAATGAAAAAATTGAGAGAAAAGTGATGAGTGAAGATGAAAAGAAAAAGAGTGATAAAGGCAAAGTTGTTTTAACCCCGCCACGAGTCCAAAATATGTCATATTCACATGCTCTATCCAAAAAGGCAAAGGAAAGGCAGTACAAACGCTTCTTGGATATTTTCAAACAACTGCAAATCAACATTCCTTTTTCTGAAGCATTGGAGCAGATGCCAACATATGCCAAGTTCATGAAGGATTTGCTCACAAAGAAGAGAAGGTACACTGATGAGGAGACCATTGAGCTGGATGAAGGTTGTAGTGCAATCATTCAAAAGACCATTCCAGAAAAATCAAAAGATCCCGGTAGTTTCACAATTCCTGTGACTATTGGGAATTTATCAGTAGGGAAATCTCTTCTTGATTTAGGCGCAAGCATCAATCTCATACCATTATCCATGGTCAATAGAAGTGAGGAAGTAGAAATCAGACCCACAAGGATGACTCTTCAGCTAGTAGATAGAACCATCAAGCATCCTTATGGAGTCATTGAAGATGTTTTAGTGAAAGTTGATAAATTCTTCTTCCCAGTTGATTTTGTGGTGATGGATATGGATGAAGATAATGAGGTTCCACTGATTCTTGGCAGACCTTTCATGAAAACTGCCAAAGTCTTGATTGATGTGGATGAATGAAAACTCACTGTGAGGGTGCAAGATGATGAAGTACAGTTCAATGTTCTTGAAGCAATGAAGCATCCCACAGACAAAAGAGAATGCTTTAGAATCGATGTCCTTGATGAGGTAATTTCTGACTCTAAAAGATTTATTCACAGGAAGGAAGGTTTGGAGAAGGCATTGACAGAAACAGTCCAAGATGAAGATGGAGATCAAGAGAAAGCAGAATACCTTCATCAACTGAATGCCTGTAAAGAGATTCCTTATCACCAATCCCTCTTTGAAGAGTTGAAGAAAGAGAAGGCAAAAGAAGAACAGAAGCTGGAATTAAAGGTATTACCTTCCCATTTGAAATATGTCTTTCTTGTAGGTAATTCTGAAAAGCCAGTAATCATAAATGCCCATCTCTCTAAAAAAGAAGAAAAGAAATTGGTGAAAGTCTTGAAAGAGAACCACAAAGCCATTGGTTGGACACTATCAGATCTAACAGGTATTAGTCCTTCTTATTGTATGCATAGAATTTTGATGGAACATGACTATAAACCTGTAGCTCAGCCACAAAGAAGACTCAATCCAACCATGAAAGAAGTCGTCAGAAAAGAGGTGGTCAAGCTACTGGAGGCTGGAATGATATATCCTATCTCAGACAATCAGTGGGTAAGTGCTATACAGGTAGTACCCAAGAAAGGTGGCATGACAGTGATTAAAAATGACAAAGATGAGCTTATTCCAACACGCACTGTTACGTGTTGAAGGATGTGTATTGACTACAGAAAGCTCAACATAGCTACAAGAAAGGATCATTTTCCACTACCATTCATGGATCAAATGCTGGAGAGACTAGCAGGTCAGCAATATTACTATTTTCTTGATGGTTATTTAGGATACAATCAAATCAATGTTGATACTGAAGACCAAGAGAAAAGAACCTTTACTTGTCCCTTTGGTGTTTTTGCTTATAGGAAAATGCCTTTTGGTCTTTGTAATGCACCTGCCACTTTCCAAAGGTGCATGCTTGCTATTTTTTCCGACCTTGTTGAGAAAAGCATTGAAATCTTCATGGATGATTTTTCAGTATTTGGTACTTCTTTTGATTTAGGTTTGTCTAATCTTGATGTTGTTTTGAAGCGATGTATTGAAACTAATCTTGTGCTTAACTGGGAGAAGTGTCACTTCATGGTGACTGAAGGCATTGTTTTAGGTCACAAGATTTCTATGCAGGGCATTGAAGTGGATAAAGCTAAAGTTGATGTTATTGAGAAATTACCTCTACCAACCAATGTCAAAGGCATTAGAAGTTTTCTGGGACATGCAGGGTTCTACAGGCAGTTCATTAAAGATTTTTCAAAAATTGCCAAGCCACTGAGCAATCTTTTAAATAAAGAAGTTCCATTTCATTTTGATGATTCATGCTTTAAAGCTTTTGATACATTGAAACAAAAACTAGTTTCTGCACCCCTAATCACTACACTTGATTGGACACTTGATTTTGAAATAATGTGTGATGCAAGTGATTATGTTGTAGGAGCAGTTTTGGGTCAAAGGAAAAACAAAGTTTTCCATGTCATACATTATGCAAGCAAGGTTTTAAATGGTGCTCAAATCAATTATGCAACAACTGAGAAAGAATTGCTTGCCATAGTATATGCCTTGGAAAAATTTAGATCATACTTGAGAGGATCCAAAGTGGTGATTTTTACTAATCATGCTGCAATAAAATACTTGTTAGTTAAATTTGATTCTAAACCTAGACTTATCCGTTGGGTTTTGCTTCTACAGGAATTTGATTTAGAAATCAAGGATAAGAAAGGGTGTGAAAATCATGTAGCTGATCATCTGTCTAGACTTACCAGTGATGAAGTAGCCACACAAGATCCTGAAATTCAAGAAGAATTCCCTGATGAGAAGCTCTTCCACATTTCAGAAAGGCCATGGTTTGCAGAGATGGCCAACTTTAAAGCAGCTGGTGCAATTCCTGAAGATTACACTTGGCACCAGAAGAAGAAGTTTCTCAGATATGCCAGATATTTTGTATAGGATGACCCTTACCTTTTCAAAATTGGAGCGGATAATCTTTTGAGGAGATATGTGACTTAGGGGGAGGCAAGGAACATCCTATGGCACTGTCACAGTTCACCATATGGAGGCCATTACAATGGAGAGAGGACTGCTGCAAAGGTCCTACAATCAGGATTTTATTGGCCTACACTATTTAAAGATGCCCATGAATATGTGCAAAGATGTGATAATTGCCAGAGAACAGGTGGAATCTCCAGAAGAAATGAAATGCCTTTACAAAACATTCTGGAGGTTGAGGCATTTGATTGTTGGGGGATAGATTTCATTGGTCCATTTCCATCCTCATACTCAAATGAATACATCTTATTGGCTGTGGATTATGTGACCAAGTGGGTAGAAGCAGTAGCTGCACAACATGCAGATTCAAAGACAGTTATTCGCTTCTTAAAGAAAAACATATTCTCAAGGTTTGGAACACCCAGAGTACTGATAAGTGATGGAGGATCCCATTTTTGCAATGTCTAGTTAAAGAAAGTTCTCCAACACTACAGTGTCAGACACAAGGTGGCCTCACCTTATCATCCTTAGACCAATGGGCAAGCTGAAGTTTCCAATCGAGAAAACAGTTGCTCAATCAAGGAAGGATTGGTCTCAAAAGTTAGATGAAGCATTATGGGCATATATGACAGCATACAAAGCTCCTACTGGCCTTACACCCTTCCAGTTGGTCTACGGCAAATCCTGCCATCTACCTGTTGAATTGGAGCATAAAGCATTTTGGGCATTAAGGTATTTAAATTTTGACCCTTTTTTTGCAGGTGAACATATAAAGCACTAACTGCATGAATTGGAGGAAATGAGACTTTCAGCGTATGAAAATTCTAAACTTTATAAGCAAAAAGTCAAATTTTATCATGATAAAAAATTGTTGAGTAAGAATTTTCAGCCTGGACAACAGGTTTTATTATTTAATTCTCGATTAAGACTGTCTCCAGGTAAGCTGAAGTCTAAGTGGTCTAGACCCTTCACCATTAAAGAGGTAATGACACATG
>QARZ01041119.1:65545-100069 GCA_013407115.1 Glycine latifolia | reverse complement strand
CATGGACATACATGGTTAGTAAAGCACAAAAATGGAGTAAATGGACTAATATGGTTAATGACATGTGCATTAGAAAGATAGAAAATATTGAACATATATGTTGTAGTTGTCTTGGTTATTATTTTCTCATGAGGCTGCCATCTATTTGTTATTTTGACCTATCTCAAGTCAGCTGCTCTTATCATAATCACGCTAAATCTATGTTTTGAGATGTTATTACAGATGGCTCCAAAGAAACTACCTTCTAAAAGAGCTAGGAATGAGGGTTCCAGAGCAAATCCCCCTGAAGACTTCATTTATGATGATCAAAGATTTCGGAGCAGAGAACACCAACAACGATTTGAAACAATCCAAAATTGGTCATTTCTCAAAGAAAGGAAAGTTCAGCTGATGGATGATGAGTATCCAGATTTCACAACAGAACTTGACAGGCGTAGCTGGAGACCATTAGCCACTCCTTTGCAGAAATTTGATCCAGAGATAGTCTTAGAATTCTACGCCAACGCTTGGCCACTGGAGCGAGCTTTATTCGACAAACGTTCTTTTGTCAGAGGTCAGTGGATTCCCTATGATGCTGATGCAATCAATCAATTTTTAGGAAATCCACTTACCTTGCCAGAAGGACAACTTTGTGAGTATATGTCTAGGCGCAACAACTTTGATGAAGAGGCCATGACTCAGCTCCTGTGTATCCCAGGGTGTGACTTTGCCAGGAACATAATAGGTAACAGGGTAAGATTAATGCGGACTAATATGACTACTTTGACCCAAATTTGGATGACCTTTTTGCTGAGTAACATACTTCCTAGTGACCATAATTTTGACCTTCCCATGCAAAAATGTCAACTAGCTTTTAGTTGTATTACTTAGCTTAGCATTGATGTGGCTCAGTTAATTTCCAATGCAATCCATCAGTTCGTGATATTAGAGCCACCAAGGCATCCCCTTAACCCTGAAAAGGCCAACAGGGCACTTAGATTTCCCACTTTAATTACTGGTTTATGCCAACTCTACAGAATCCAAGTGCACCCATCTAGGACCATCAGACCTCCCATTAACAGAGCTTTTATTGAAAAATATTGCTTGGCTAGACAGGTTCAGCAACAGCAGCCACCAGAGCCAGCTTCTTTAGAGTCCATTTTTGCACATCTACAGAGAATGGAGCTCCAAATGAACATGTACATGCAACACATGGCTGACCAACAAGCTGCCAACTTCAGAGGACAGTTGCAGTTGAATGAGAGTTTCTATAACTACACCCTGCATCAGCACAGCCAGGATCCCAACCCTTTTCCATGGCCCACTCCAGATCAGTTCCGAGCTCACGTTGCATG
Organism: Glycine latifolia; assembly: GCA_013407115.1. Classification (NCBI taxonomy): domain Eukaryota; kingdom Viridiplantae; phylum Streptophyta; class Magnoliopsida; order Fabales; family Fabaceae; genus Glycine; species Glycine latifolia. The sequence goes on along the minus strand of QARZ01041119.1, from coordinate 98,735 downwards.
GCCTGGGGACAGGCCAATCTTTCAGGAGGAGGCAATAGGCTTTAGGGCCCATCAGGATCCTGTGGCAGAAGAAAGACCTGCAGTTAACCAAGAAGCAGCAGAGAGAGGAGAAGCAGCAGATGATGACGTAGAGCAGGATTTGGCAGCATATCTTACTGATCTTCAAAATCTGTGACACTGTGACATTGTTTTTTATTTTCTTTATAGCTTTCTTTACTGCTTTCCTGAATACTTTACGTTATTTCTGTCTTTATAACTTTCTAAATACTTTATTCACTATATTACTATTATTGCTACTAACTATTTCATCTTTATTTAGTTATATGCTTTGAAAAATCTTTTGGTATTATATACTGTTAAATCTTTTTGGTATTTCATACTGTTAACATAAGTCTTTTTGAAAGTTACACCAAAATTTTTGCTTTTTACTTAAAATAGTTGTATATAATTTATAAAATCTTTTTGGGTCTTAAAAGAAAAAATTTCTTGAAAGATTACATGTTTTGAAAAGTATCAATAAATATTATTTTGAAACTTGTTTTTAATATTGGATCAGAACAACAAAATGATTTTTGAGAATCTTGAGAATGAAAAACAAATAAAATGATTTTCCAAAATACCATATGAAGGCAAGGCTTTTTCACATAAAATTAATAAAGAATATCTTTTGAAACATTGATCTGATTTGAACATGAAAACAGACCTTAAGCCCAGTGAGTTTGTGCAACCACATAGATTATATTGAGAGTCCTCACTGATATGATTCATAGTAATTTTGCATTAATTTCTAATTGTCAAAACATATAATGCAAGGATAGGATTTAGGCCTTCTTTCTTTTGAACATCTTTTAAAGCCACTGGCCAAAAAGCTATCCCAACATGAAAATAATGAATTACCATTTGCAACCCTTTTGAGCCAAACAGTTGATATTTTTTTTAAACCCTAACCTAGGATAGGAATTTCATACCTTACCTAAGGTTAGGAGAGCAAAAGGGAATAATTTGTGATGGAAACTTCTTTTGGGTAGTTCATGCTATGAAAAAGAATTTAAATGTGGCTATATGTTATTCATGTGATAAGTAAAAGAAAAGAAAGAAAGAAAGAAAGAAAGAAAGAAAAAGGAAACAAATTCCTTGTGTATTAAAGTATTGTACAAAGTGTTGGGTGAAATGATTGGTAAAATAGATATCTTGAAAGAAAAAAAGGAAGAAATAGGAGGTAATGATTTCAATGATTTATCTGTATATGCTCTCCTATTCCAAAAGGTCTTTTTGAAATATCCAGAAAAACCAAGATTTCTTTTCTAGCCAAAAGCCCAGCCATAAAAGCCCTAAAGATCCTTGTTGATTATGCACTTTGATTTGATGGGAAATGAATTGCAAAATAAATCTATAAAATATCAGTGCAGGAATTGAGATGAAACACTTACCTGTGAGAGAATTAAACACTTTGAGAGGTTTTCCTCTATTTGAATCAGTCATATGTTTCCTCTGATGTTCTTTAGAAAAGAAATGTGAATTAATCTTAATCTCATTTTAGGTTATGTGAATTTCATCTTTTGTTTCAATTCTTAAGATTTACTATTTGAAAATATGTTCTGACCATTTTTGGAAGTTGATCCTTTACAAAGCATGTTTTCACTTAAATATATTTTTACTATTGCTTGAGGACAAGCTGAAAGATAGGGCCATGAAGCCCGAAGGCATGTGAGAAAAACAAAATTTTTCAAGCGGAAACACACATACCACACAAGAATCATTCTTTAGGACATAGATGTTACCTTGTTTATATTCGTAACTTGATGATCAAGGATAGGCTTGAAGATACAAGCCCTCTAATGTTGATCCACACCATTTTTTGTCAAGACTCAAGAACACTTCTTGAAGACCACCAACAAACACCAAAGGAGGCAGGCTAGGCGCACCAATGGAGAGGAAGAAGGTTAGGTTTCAAAGTGTTTTTACTTATCTAAGAGACTCACCAATAGATGATATTGGTGGTTGAATTTTCTGTCAAAATTCACACAAGGGCACGTGAAAATGGAGGAAGGTAGATAGGGTTTTTTTTTCAAAAAAAAAAACTCTTAGAGAACTATGATCACAAGAACACACTTTATAGAAGAGTTTGAGTCAGATTTTTTTTAAACAAAAAATCTGATTATGAAGCATCCCACACGTGAAGAAAAGATAGAGTCGTATTTCAAAAATTGCCAACAACCTCCTATCATATCCTCCTAAGACCAAGTCAATTACTTGGGAATTATTTTGCCAAATAATAATTAAATATCAGCCGTATGTAAGCCCCATAATCAGCCCTCAAACTTCTTCCTAAAATCTAGGACATGATCATGATAAGATGCTAGTTGAATTTAAATTCAAATCGATCTCTTATCTTCTCCTTTTGATATGAAACTAACTACTATAGTTAATTCATATTTAAATTCAAATATTTAAATTATCAAATTTAAATATTAGATAATTAATTTAACTATTTAAATTAATTAATAATATCTTGGACTATCCAAGCCCATTAACTCCATTCATGCGCCCCTCTCTCTTTAAGATAGGTATCCAAACTCTTTCTTGAGCCAATAATCATTATTAGGCCCAAAACCTTTAATGCTATAATGTCATGACAATAAAGTGTTAGTGTGTGACCCATTAGGCCCAACATAGCTACTGACATAAATGAGTTTGGGCCCAACAAGGCCACCACCCATTTAATGACAACACAGAGCACTAGCAATGCTTTGTTGCCTCAGAACTAGTTAGGTAAATGACAAGATCATCCTATTAAATCTATTTGGTTTCCGTATGTATTTCATTTCATCTTGGTTACCTTCCCATAAAACCTAGGGTAAGGAAACGTATCAGCCCTTGCGGTCTAGGGTAAGCTTTAATACGAAATAGGGAGTCTCCAATTTTACTGACTCTAAAGGAAAATCATCTCATGATTTCTTTTACTATGCATAGATTCCCGAGTCTCGTAAATGTCATCCTGATTTCTCCAGTTTACAGATAACCTAATCTCTCACAGAGATTTGACGAATTCCTTCAGCTAGTCACCCTAGACTCGTGTTCTTTCAGGACATGCCCAAAGGTATACCTATGTGTCTCCATGTTTCAGGCAGACGAGGTATACAATCAAAGCATGTCTTCTAGAACATAGTCTAGGTGAAAACTTCTAGTCTAAGGAAAGACATACCCAAATAATAAGAGACTACTCTAATGATACTATCTGTGAGATTTCCTCATAGAGTCTCTTTGTGGGTCCGTTCAATGCGAGCTATACCCTTATAGGTCCACCCACGACTTTAGCTAAGACATCTCCATGTCTGTAATTCATGAGGTATTTACCTTGTATCTGCATACAAGTAGATAAGCCGTGCTAGTCTTACCCGAAATCACTGATCCCCATTCTCAGTGTCTCTAGACTAGGAACTTAAAATTTAGGAGTAGACATCTGGTATCCTTGAATCCTCATGATCGTGATCTCATCACTGATATTCAAGAGATACCTATTTTATTCCAAGGGTTTTATCCAGTTACTCATATATTAATAATGATATCGAGACAGAATATGAAACAAGATAAAGAGCGCTTATAATTTATTCATGACAATATGAAAAATACATGTACGTCCTAATCTAATGAAAAGATTTGTCTCTAGGACATCCATATACTAACACAAGCAAGATTCTAGGTTGAGGGGAGTTGATAAGTACCATATCTTAGTGAAATTAGGGTTACATTGAAGGCACTTATCTTTCGTTTTTTCTAAGAATATATATCAAAACTTGCCCTAATCTAGTTAGTTTGTATTTAGTGCTTAGGATGAATGTTGTGTTCATAGTCTTGAAGATTTATCCAATCTTTTCTTGCTTTTTGATAGGTTAAAGGATTTCTGAAGCTTCCAAACACATAAAGCAAGCTAAAATGGATCATAAAGCAAACATGGGAGGTGCAACAAGCAATCCAGGCCCAAAATCCATCAAAGCCCAAAGCATTCTTCAGCATTAACTCGCCCAGGCGACCCATCCTAGTGCATTTGGCTCGCCCAGGCGAGCTTCAAGTTCCAATGAGACATACATAAGCTCGCCCAGGCGAGCAAACCCAGGCCAAACCACTCGCCTGGGCGAGTGAAGCAAGCTAGTGGTGGATTCCTATAAATAGGGGACGAAAATGGAGATGGAGGCATGTTGTTTTCCTTCAATTTTCTCTTCTTCTTGCTATTCTTAGCCTAGAATTCCTAAATAATAGTTTTAGGTAGTTTTGAGAGTGAGAGAGGTGGTGATTATAGGGGAAACCCTGCCGGATTAAAGCGGAGATGATTTCCTTCATCAACTCTTCTCATAAGGAGGTTTTCTCCATGGTCATTTAAGCTTTTCTAAGGATTGGATGTAATCTTCTTATCCCTATGTGTCTCTTTTAATTTTATTTATTGCATGCATCTTTTCTATCTCTTGTTGGTAATTTCATTCTGTGCTTAATGCTTGATTCTACTTGATCACTAGTTTCATGAATTTAATCCTAAGTGAGACTGGAAAGTAATCTTAGGGTTTGAACTAAATGAAATTACTTATCACGTTATGTTGCAAGGAATAGGGCTTAATGTTTTAATTGTATAAGCATGCGATTTTAATTCTTAATGCTGGGGTATTTATTTTGATATGCGAGGAATCGATATCTGGTAAATATTCTTAGGATCCTCAAATGCGAGGGATCGATTTGGGATAAAATAGTTGTTTTCGCAAAATTCGTAGTTTCCGTATTTCTTATTTTCCTTATTTCACAAAATCAATGAACTTTCGCTTATCCAGATTGTATATAACTATTGAACTGTTGAATTTGTTTAAATTAACTGAGTAAACCCAAATCCCTGTGGAGACAATCTTAATTTTGTAACTTACAACGATACATCGGTGCACTTGCCGAAAGTCCATAACACTTATGCACTTTCATCTGATGAATTTTTTAGAACTATTAGGTGTAAAAGCGCAAAGAAGATGTGGGAGATGTTGGAAATCACTCATGAAGGGCTAGATGAAGTCAGAAGATCAAGGAAGCATGCCTTGATTCATGAGTATAAGATGTTCAAGATGAATAAACAGAAAACATATCTCAACTCCGAACACGATTCACTCACATTGTAAATCATCTTCTTGGTCTTGGAAAGATATTTGATGCTGAAGAGTTAAACGTCATGATCTTGAAGTGTCTAACAAGACCATGGCAACCAAAGGTGACAGCAATCAAGGAGTAAAAATATCTTTCAAAGATGTCTATGGCTGCACTATTTGGTAAGCTACTTGAGTATGAATTAGAAATGTCTCAACTAACACATGCAGAAGATGCAGACAAGAAACAAAATAGTATAGCCTTGAAACTGCATCCTCAAATGTGGAAAAAGAAAAAGACTCAAGTGAAGATGAAGGTGATGAACACTTGAACCTAAGAGTCAAAAGATTTAGCTAGTTCATGAAGAAGAACAAGAATAAGAAGTTCTCAAAGTTCAACAAAAGAAATGACAACAACAACAACACCAACTTTACCTGTTTTGAATGTGGTAAGCAAGGCCACATTAAATCTGAATGTCCTATATTCTTGAAGAAACAGTTAGGTGAAAAGAAAGCAAAGAAAGAAGGAAAGCAAAAGAAAGCCTACATAGCATGGGAAGAAAATGCCTCAACAACTTTTGAATCATCAAGTGAGAATGAAGAAGCTAATGTATGTCTCACTTCCACAATTGATGAAGATGACTCATGTGTTGAATCAGAAGTGTGTCTTAGAGCTAAATCATCATTATGGTATTTAGAGAGTGGATGCTCTAGACACATGACAGGTGACATGTCCATGCTTACAAATTTGACTCTAAAAGATGGAGGATTTGTCACTTATGGTGACAACAACAAAGGAAAGATAATTAGAGAAGGAAATATAGGAGACAACTTTAAAACCAAGATCAGAAATGTTCTCTATGTGGAATGTTTAAAGCACAATCTCCTAAGGATAAGCCAACTATGTGATAAAGGATTCAAGGTTTCCTTTAATAACAATTGTTGCTTGATATGTGATGGTCAATCTGGTGAGGTTATCCAGGTAGGTAAAAGAAAGGGTAACATCTACTTACTCTCTATAGAACATGCACTCATTCACAACATTAATTGTCTAGTAAGTAAGGTTGATGAATCATGGCTATGGCATAGGAGAGCTAGTCACATTAACATGCATCACATGAATCATTGGTTTATCTAAACTTAAGTTTGAAAAGGACAAACTATGTGATGCTTGTCAAAAGGGAAAACAAACCAAGATTTCTTGTCAAAATAAAAACTTTGTTTCCACCTCAAGACCCCTTGAATTGCTTCACATGGATTTGTTTGGTTCTTCTAGAACTATGATCATAGGAGGAAATTACTATGGGCTTGTAATAATTTATGACTATTCTAGATTCACATGGACTTTGTTTTTAATATCCAAGAGTGATGCTTTCATTGCGTTCACATGATGGCTATTGAGGTTGTCCACCATTTTTTATTATCATCAAGGTCAAAATTTGCGTTCTGTCTTGTGACACCTACTGCTTTAAATGTAACAATCATGAAGTAAAACAAATATATATTCATATATTAATTTTTAGTCATATTTTCTTACTTTGTAGGGATATCATTTGTATATTGTCTCCGGCTTACCCTTTTTGCACTTTATTTGTACAAATGATAATATTGGTACAATTTTCCATACCTTCGTTCTTGTTTCGCCTGTACCTTTTATCTTTGATTGATCGCCAAATTTTGAAGTTGGTTCTTATGTTGTTCTTTGTTACATGATGCACCTTTGTTGGAATTTATGTTGATTCTTACCTTGCAAGTACTTCTGAGGTAGATCCTTTTGATGAAGATCAAAAGATATACCTTTCTGAAGTAGATATCTTCATCATCCTTAACACATCTTGACAACATAAAGTTATCTGAAGTAGATTACTTCATAAATAATGAGTGAATGTACAATTATTGGTGTGTTAGTGTTCTGTCCAAGGGTTCAGTCGTTGCTAAACAACAAAAATTTAGCAAAACTAACCTAAAAGCTATAAAGGTTGCTCTAGAACAAAGTCAAAAAGAGGCTCCTTAGGTGCACCTAGACATAATAAACAATAGAAAGAAGACGATAAGTTGGAGGAGGATTCACCACAAAGGAAAACTTCCTTGATAAAAATCGATTTAGGTTCAACCAAGAACCAAGAAGAGGCTAAGCTCTCAATTCAAGTAAATGCTTAATTTCATTAATCAAAAGTTATCCAAAAATAGCAATATCTGAGTACTTATAGAGTAATCCTCTAACAAAACCTAAAAGGCATAGTTTTGGCCTACTTTAGTCCACTTTGAGACCCATTACACAATTAAGAAATTACGACATCACGAAAATTATGAAAATTCCAAAAATTCCGAAAATTTTGAAGGCTATGAAAGGAATTGCGCTAAACACAATATTCGTGCTAAGCGAGCTCTCCTACAATATTTAAGGTGCTCCAATTCAGCTCCTTATGTCTTCCTCCATCCTTGCCCTTGTTAAATAGTCCAGACATGATTCTCTTGGTCATCTCTTTTTGTAAAAGCTTAGTTTTGTATCCTGTCATTGAAACCTTCAATTCATGGAGTGTTTCTAGAACTTCATGCTTTTTGGGTAGTTCTCTATCAATTATTTATTCAATAATTTTGGGCATTGTGCCTTCCAATGACTGTTTTGGTTACAATAGTTACACTCATCATAACTCCAATAGGAGCGATTCTGCCCATTCAATATCACTAATAGATTGAAAATAAACATCCCTTTCACCAGCTATTACAACAATTACAATTAGAAAACAGTAAAGAGAGAACCTATAATGGAGAGAGAAATTTCAAATTTCGCAAATGGGTTACTACAAAACTCTAAGCGTGGAGCTTCAAATAGGGTCAAAAGAAGACAACAAATGGGTGGTCCAAACAGCTGCTATAACGACTAATGCAAAATGCTCACAAATTGCAACAAGAAGGTGAAAAATTCAAAAAACGTGAAAACTCCCAAACAAAAACAGAGGAGTTGTTGCGAATTAAGTTTCTTCTTCTACAGATCTCATTTCAACGATCCAACTGTATAAAATGAAGAATCACGTATTGCTAACCTTGTGGCAAAAAACCAGCCCGATCCAACATTTAACAAATCTGCAATGGCAAATAACAAATCTATTGTTTGTTGGAGTGCGAACTGCACTATAGATGACTGATTGTGCGGACTACAAAAATTGTGGCTTGAATCTCACTTGTTCTAGATATCATGTAAAGAAATACAAATGCAAAGAACATGCATCAGATTGCAAAGGGAAAAGAGAAAAAGTCTAGAGGGAGATGAAGAGGTTAAACTCTATTGAACAAATATAACGGAAACAAGTAATAAGACTAAATTACTCTTACAAATAAGTGAAATAACAATAATACATGTTATTTAATAGTGTTTAAGTTGACCATAGGTTTAGAAAAGAGTTTTTTTTAGTGATGTCATTTTTAAATTTTTCAAAGAAGGGATTTATTTTCAGAATTAATTAACAAAGAATAAATTATTCAATTAAAAATCACGATTAACTATCTATAACTTCTATAATTTTGAATGGCCTTTTTCACTATTATTTTTTGTTTTTCCAATTATGTCCTTTACTTGGTAAGGTGTTGGTCATTTTTTAAGTTTTACTATGAAAATGTTGACCACTTGTTTATAATGCAACTTTTTACTATGAAATTTTATTGTTTTGAATTTAAGGTTGGAGGCCAAAATTATACTTCATTTATGATAGTAGAACTGCCTATTAATGACTACAAATTCATAATTTGTTGGTTCTTAATGTCTATAAACCGATATTTCCTCAAACTAAAATATAACAACTAAAGAATACCCTGTAACAAGACAACTAAAGGATATAATTAATCGTATGTTTTAGTATATTCTTTTATTAAAATTATGTACCGAAAAAAATCATAGTAAAACATATTAAAATAGATTATTGTAATGTTATTTAAAAGTTATAGCTACATTCAAATATACCACTTAAACTTTCATACTATAAAATTTTAAAATAAAAATGTATTTATAATATTAAAAAAAGTTGTGTATATAATTGCCACTATAGTTTGTTTTAAACTCCAAAATCAACACACCATTCAACCCATTTTAACTACATGCAAACTCCTATACAACTCAATGCTCATCCAACTTAATTCGATGATGGGTGCATATTAATATATTAATGAACACACCAATGTTTTCTCACTCTGTTCAAATCTCAAACCTTGATATGGATAGTCCATTTTCACCAGCACAAGGGTTGTATCAAATCAATAATATTCAACTTATTGTAAGAGCCAAAAATCAAAAGAAGAAATCAGACAGAGTCTATAGGTGGTGTTCGACTTTCGAGTGGCACACCTTCGACAACGACCCCAACCATGTCAACGAGCCGTCCAACCCCCTCCTCACCAACAAGATTCTCTCCATCATCATTGCTACGACCAATAGTAACAACGAGTTCTCCTCCTCCCTTGGCCACTAACAAAACCGAAGCTCTAACCCTGATGCCTCTCATCCTCACCTTCAAGACTATCGCTGTTGCACTATCCTCACCGCAAACCACACCATCACGACAACCCCTAGACTATCGCCATTGCACTATCCTTACCGCAAACCACACCATCACGACAACCCCTGCCACCACCAAACTGCCACAGCACACACCAAACGACCAACTCTAGTCTATTGGCAAAAATCCACTACTTGGAATGTGGGTGAAACACTTCAAACCCCACAAAGAAGAGACAGAAACACTTCTTTTTAAATAATTTTAATTTTAACATAATAATTAATATAATAACAGTTTAAAATTTTCACTATTGGTAAATAGAAACTGCCAAAATTCATAATTCTAACGATCTAGTATAATAAGAAAAAGACTTGATTGAGACAATTTTAAAAATTAAAGGTTCATATTAGAGGACCATATTAAGAATTAAATCTTTAATAAATTTTTAAAGACTAAAAAAATGTGAGCAAATAAAATTAGAAAGATCAAAATTGCGTATATGCTAAAGTTCAGATACTACAATGAAATTAACCGTGTAAGTAATTTAAAATTTAGCGGCTGTAAACTGTACAAAACTCGTGCATTTTGCAATTATTCAATTTTGAATATACATTGAGGAGATTTACAAATGTACTGTACATACTTTGTACACACTATAACTTGGACTATAAAACGCATCATAAAGTAGACAACTGTGAGAAATAAACTTGGGGAACTCAAGAGAGGGGAAATGCAAAATCAAAATTTGTTACAAAGAAAACGAATCTTAAAATTTCTATTGGTAATCGAATTGAGTTTGCCGAAAATGACGTGTTGATGTTAGGTTTGTCAAAGTTGTAAAATTTGTTTTCCAATACAGAATGCTGTCTCTGAAAAGACAGAATGCAATCAAACGCTCTTCTTTTCTTCCGCCTGCAAATTGAAGTCAAATAGATAACCGTAAGGATTAACATCAGTTTTCAATGATAGTTTATTTCCACTCAAAAGCAACATAAAAGTACCAAGCAATTCTATCAAACACATTTGGACAAACTAGAAAAGCAAAAATATTACACAATTAGCATTTTGAGTGTCCAAAACAAAGAACTATTGTTTCTTTTTTAGAAACCAATAACAAGTAACAGGGAGCAATGCTCTGACTTGAGGAGCAGCAACTATATTTCCTAAGCAACATGTTTATTTGTTTTATGCAGTTTTATCCCATTTAAAAATTTCATTAGATAGTTGTTCTCAAATCTTATTCATCGCCTACCTTCTGAAATAAATATCAAATCAACATGGAACAAGAACTTTGAAAAGTCACAAAGCTGATTATACAAGATTTACATCATACACGATCAATTTGAGAGTTCTCACCAAATTCAGCGGCAAGCAAGTTTTTCCACTGTCTCTAGAGTCGTCTTGCCTTGATCTTTGACACATACGATATAATCTTTGGATAAACTCCTGTACATGATTATAGATGCTGCATATATAGTCACGTCGAATCAAGATTAGCAACAGATATCACTTGCTTGATTGGTAGACTGTACAGAATGATAAGTATTCATCATAATTAGTTGCATTTGAAGCACACAATTGTCAATAGCCAATCCAACATCTAGTAACACTGTTATGGTTTAAACAATATTAGGAGCGTCTTCACAAGAAAAGGTAAAATTGCAATTCACCTGTTCAAGACAATATAGTGTCTGTTGAAAATCAGAATTAATATTCTGATTCTATTAATAATTACAGTTTACAGGGACATTATTTTTGATTTAGAGGAAATAAAATATCCTTTGTTCATGTACAATTAGTGTAATCAAACTTTTATAAACACACATCTGATGTGTTCGCTAACACACGGCTTCAATCTATTATTCCTTTGTTTCTCCTATTTTAACATGGTATCTAGAGCTTGAATGAGGGAATAACAAAAATCATGCTCCATCGGACCTACTGTCCCAAGTGGACCTTTATATGCGTCGTATCTTTTTCTGGCGATCTACTTTTCTTCTAGTTTTTGACCCTTTCTTCTTCTCCGACCGGTGACACCATTACCTGACTCGCTGTCCATCGGTCATGGCATTGACATCCTATATCTGACGATCTCTCACGCGCTCACTTTCTCTATGCACCGAACAGCCCAGTGGAAATATTCCTCCGGCACGTGGCAGCACCTTTCTGGTCATGCTTCCACCAGTGTTGTTGTCTCTCCATTCCGATGCCACCCCTAAAGTTTGGGGTCATTCTGACTCCATTTGATGTTGCCCTATTTTTTAACCCGTTAGTATTCCATCTTCTTTCTTTTGTTGCATTGATAGTTCGTCCTTTTCTGTATCTCATGGCTGTTACAGGTTCTTATAAGGATTTTACCCACTGGTTTGTCACCGCCTTCTACTTGCTATTCATTTTCCGAAAAATAATTTATGTCACCTCTCCTGTCACCGTCTCTTAAGTGTATTTTTTGGGCACCACCTTCGGTTCACTGCTTATTTTCTGGCGAAAAACTGTTTGGTCACCTATTTTGTCGCTGTCTTTTTCCGGTGTTTCTTGGTGACTCTTTTGGCTTTAGCTGGCTATTTATGACGATTTTGTCTCTTCAATTTAAATAATTTTGGGTCAACACTAATATTGGTTTGAAGCTTCCAAATGTGGTTCTTAAAGTCTGACTTGCCATAAGAAAACATAAAAGTGTTTTTTTAAAAGCAGATAGAATTTGCTTCTCAAAATAAGCAGAAAAAAGTTTTTATAAGAAGCATTTTAGACAAACACACTAAGAAAACAGAAAGCTGCTTATTTTATTTAAAAAAGTGCTTTTTTTTTCAAGAAATAAGTTTAAACAAACTCACCCGTTATCTTTCTAGCAATATTCCCCGACTTCACCAAAATCTCTGAGTTGTCTTTCAAACATTGTTTTTTAGTGAAACCCAATTTTATATTTTTATTTATTAGTTAGGAATAACTTTTCTTGTAACAAGTTGAGAGCTTAGTAAGCTTCATCTTGAGAGGGATTGTTTAAAATCAGAATTAATATTTTGATTCTATTAATAATTGCAGTTGATAGGGAAATTATCTTTGACTTAGAGGAAACAAAATATCCTCTATTTAAGTACAATTAATGTAATCAAACCTATACAAACATGCATCCACTGTGTTCTTTAAGGGGGGTATATTCAATTAGGATTTTAAAAGACTATTTTGACATAAAAAAAATCGTGTAGATTTTTAGAAGACTTTGTAGGAATGTAATGATTTTTAAGATTTTTTAAAAGACTTTTATGATTAGGATTTTGTAGTTTGAATTTTAATGGATTTACAACAAATAAATTCATAATAAAAGGACTTTATGGATTGACAAGATTTTAAAGGATTTATGAATTTTTAGAAAACATTCAAATTTTAACAAATACATGATAAGTTTTGAATTTTCACAAACAGTCAGCTTTAGAGGAATTTTCGCAAACAGACAGATTTAAAGGAATTTTTGCAAACAACTTGATGGCATGGTTTAATAGAAGAAGTTATGAGAACGCTTATATACTGTTGAACAAAAAAAAAATTTAGTACACGCAAACTGTCACAATAAAAAGAGAAAAGGAGAAGCTTATGGCTTTAAAATGATAGAGCTCTCACAAATTTATTTGCTCTGTTATTTTTGTTTAGAAACTTGATATTGTGTGTCCAAGCTAGAAGGCATCAAGCTCTATGTTAATAATCTCAACACTTCTCAAGCGGTGGACCTTGTTTTCCAAAGGGGTACCTTTTTTTCTTTGTTTCAGTGGCAAGCAGGGATCGTGGTGCACATTTATTTGAGTGATTGTTAATAAGAACTGAAATTGAGAGATATCCAAGGAAAAAGAAGAAAAAATCAGTAGGAAAAAAAAAAGTCTGGAAAACTCAAGGATTTCGGTGAAATTGTTTGATGGATGTGGTATTTATATTTTCTACTAAAAAAATCCTATGAAATCCATTTTAGAAAAAATCCATTGAAATTTGTGGACTTTTGAATAACAAGAGACTTTTTATAAGTTCTGAAAAATCTTAATTGAATACCAACAAATATTAGTGAACTCTTTGAAAAGTCCTAATAGTCTAGATTGAATACCAAAAGACTTATCTTTATTATTTAAAAGTTTTGACTAAATGCCACAAGAATTTTTTATCAAAAAACAGTCTTTTAAATTCTTTCCAAATCCTAATTGAATATACTCCCCTAACAGAAGGTTTCAGCCTACTATATCTCTGATTTATGTAATTTAACAGTGCCCATATAAACTCCTACAACAAACTATCATATAAGCTGAATTTCAGCATATATCATAACTAATGTGTCCAGTACAAGGACCAAGACTTGACATGTTGGGAGAAGCAGCTGTTAGAACCCCCCAACCCCCCCCCCCCCCCACAATTATACAGTAGAAGGAATAAGCCCAAATTAGATGGGTCCAGTCCTGTTAATGTGTAATTAGATGAGGGCCCAGTCCTGTTAGTGTATCAATATTGTAAAAAGATAGTAGAAGTGTTACAAATAGGGGAATCAGAGAGAACTAAGCAGTTTTTGGGGAGTTGTAACAGATTTAGGGGAGAGACCAAGCTCTCAAAGTCCAAGGCAGTTGTATACTCTTTCTTTCTTTGGGCACCTTTGGATATCGAGGAATAACATTCATTCTTTCTGAGTTCTTGCTGCGATTCCCTAGTAGTTTTATTTTCTTTACCCGTTCCTTACAACTTGTTCCGTTGCCGGGCTCTCCTACCACGGGAGTTCTTTATGGTTAATACAAGAATGGAGACACAAATGGACAAATTCTAATACAGGGAGCAGTTGGAGCTTTATGCTAACCCCTTCCAAGGAACTGATCCTGAGTTCTTTAAGGGGATCTTTTTGAATGTGTTGAGAAAGGATATTCAAACTGAGTTGCAATTACACCAAGAACAGTCCATTCAAGAGATGACAGATTGGCACAGAGGATAGACAAGAGTAAAACCTTGCAAGTGTTGTTCCCCCTAAAAGATATGGGCCAACACAGCCAGCTTGGGGAAAAATGGTGACAGTTGATAGAGAAACCAAAGGTGAATCACAAACACCGGTTCAGACCTCAAATGGGAAGGAAATAGGGGAAAAAGTTAAGCCATTACTTCAATGCGAAAAGGGGGCAAAATTCGGATGTTAACAGAAGAAGAGAAACAAGAAAAAAGGAGAAATGGACTATGGTTCACATGTGAAGAGAAGTTTGGCCCCAATCACATGCAAGAACAAAAGGAATCAAGTCATGATACTTGAAGAGGGTGAGACAGAATCAGAAGATGATGAGAACATGATAAGAACGGAGAAAATGGAACAGAATAGAAAAGATGAAATAGAAATTTTATATAAGTAAATTGAGATATTTTATACAACACAGGTTTATTTCTCCTCCCCTTCCTAATCTGGTTTATTTCTATTTATACTGCATCTAACATCTATTCCTAATCGACACAATTGTTCAGGATGGTTGTGATTGTTCTCATTTGTAACTGCTTCAGATTTGATGTTGTTTTGGCTCCAAGGGTTGCGCCCTTTCTCCACCAGTTGACCTTCCTGAGTCGCACTTCCTGGCCCCAAAGGGTGCGTCTCTGCAACAAGAGTCATGTCCCCTTGATTCGCATCTCTTGATCTTACGCCCCTTGGGTGGATCATGTCTGGTGGGTGGTTTGCACTCCTTGGGAAAGGGTGCGTCTCTACACCAAGGGCCATGTCCCCTTGATTCACATCTCTTGAACTTGCGCCAATTGGGTGGATCGTGTCTGTTGGGTAGTTTGCACTCCTTGGGTGGTTCAGAATTGTTGCTTTTCTTACTCGCTGCTTGCGGGTGTACACCCTAGTGATGGGTGGCTTACGCTTATCAATACCCCCGCCTAAAAGACTCACCTTGTCCTCAAGGTGATAAGTTGGAAAAATCTCTTGTGATTTAGCCACAGATTCCTAACTATTTTCACTTGTAGGGAGATCCTTCCATTGAATTAAGACTTCCACATTGCTAGGTTGTAATTCACGTATATCTAAAACAGAGTCTGGATAAACCTGTAATTCTTGATCCTCAGATAAAAGAGGTGGTAAAGGTTGGGATTGGAAATAATCACCAATGGCCTTCTTGAGGAGAGAGACATGAAAGACTGGATGAATTTTACTGTGAGATGGAAGATCCAATTTGTAAGCAACCGCACCCAGCTTGTTTAACACTTGGAAAGGACCATAAAACAGAGGGGAGAGTTTTTCATTAATCCTTTTAGCCAAAGACCTTCTCTTATAAGGTTGCATTTTTAAGAACACCCAATCACCTACTGCAAATTCTATATCCCGATGGCGTTTGTTGGCCGTCGCGTGCATGACATCTTGAGACTTCGGCAAATTTTCTCGTAGAGAAGCCAATAATTCATCTCGTGCCACTGTAAGTTTGTTGACTTCTTCAAGGCGGGAAGGTATGGTGGATCCCTTAAGAATGTGAGGGGGATCATGTCCATACAAGGCTTTGAAATGGGACATTTTGCTTGAAGCATTATAATTGGTGTTAAACCAAAATTCTGCCCAGGGAAGACAAGTGACCCATTTCTTAGGCTTTGCACTAGTTAAGCATCGTAAATAAACTTCCAAGCATCTGTTGACTACTTTCATCTGTCCATCCGTTTGGGGATGGTATGCTGAATTGAACTTTAGCTGTGTCCCTGCTGCTTTAAAAAGGGCAATTTCCTGTAGAAAAATTGCAGCCACTTCGATAGCAGTGTAGGGATGTCCTAAGGGTATGAAGTGGGCATATATAGTGAGTCGGTCAACTACCACCAGGATTGTATCCTTCCCCATGGATTTGGGCAATCCTCCAATAAAATCCATAGAAATATTTGTCCATACTTGTGTAGGAATTGGTAATGACTGTAGCAATCCTGCTGGAGACAGGTTGTGACTTTTGTTTCTTTGACAAACTTCGCAAGCAATAACAAAATTCTTGATGTCGGTTTTCATCCCTTTCCAATAAACTAGACCTGCTATTCTATTGTAAGTCCTGAAGATTACTGAATGACCTCCTACCAAGGAGGAATGAAATTCTTTTAAAATAATTGGGATCCAAGAATTTGGACAGTACTAATTTCTCCTGGAAAAATAACTTTTGCTCCCTCAGAGTATAGCCAGTATGAGATGTGGGATCGATAATCAGGTCTTGCACGATTTTCTGAAACTTGTCATCTTGTTTAATTTATTCAGCCCATTCCTCAAAATCGTGAATTTGTAAGACTGTCATAGCAGAATAGGAACCCCTCCTGGACAACGCATCGGTGACAGAGTTTTCCTTCCCTGGGTTGTACTATATTTCAAAATTGTATCCTGCCAATTTGGAAATCCATTTGTATTGTTCCTCGCTCAGCATCCTCTGATCTGTCAAAATTTTCAAACTTTTTTTATCAGTTTTAATAATGAAATGGCTTCCCAACAAGTAGTGTCGCCATTTTTGGACTGCTTTCATGATTGCCATCAATTCGTGATCATAAATTGATTTCCTCTAGTTCCTTTTAGATAAGGTAGTGCTCCAAAAGGCTAGGGGTCTTCCTTTTTGCATTAGAACAGCCCCTAATCTGGTTCCGCAAGCATCAGTTCAACCACAAAAGGCTTTGAAAAGTCAGGTACTGCTAATGTGGGTAACCTGGTCATGGCTTGCTTAAGTTGTTCGAAGGCAGTTTGCGCCTCTAGACTCCAATGGAAGGCATTTTTCTTCAATCCGTTCACTAAAATGTCCTTTAAATGCTTTTCACCAACATCCTTCAGCATAGCTGCAAACCTTTCAAATTGCTCAACGTACTCTGCCACCGTTTCTTCTTGTTTAAGTGCCAGGAGGGCAGCAAAAGGGTTGAGAGTGGCTGAAGTTTGGAACCTTTCAAGAATAGCAAGTTTGAAATCTCTCCATCCAATATCAGAACTATAATTTTCCCACCATTGGAACATAGATAGTGCCTTTCCATCTAGTGCCACCATAACTGCCTGAATTTTCTCTTCTTCTAGTATATCTCTCATTTGAAAGAAGCGTTCCAATTTATTTATCCAAATATAAGCATCGGATTCTCCATCATATATGGGGATTTCCACTTTTCTCCATCGTTATGTTTTTCCTTCTTCGATGTGATTCTTGGGTGTCTCTTTTCCATTGACAGAACCTCCGGAAGTGCCCTCTTCTGACTCCATGGCCCTCTCTATCGCCTCTATACGCAACTCCATTTTAGCGTTTGTTTTCGAGACCATCAACCCCTCCACAGCTCCTAGATCGGAGCTCTGATACCAGTTGATAGAACTAGACCAGCAAAAGTGGAAAATTAAGTATTTTTATTGATTGGGAGTTCATACTCCTAATGACAGAAACAATGATTTTCGAGGAATCACAAACCTCCTATAACATACCAGATGTCCTTCCTAAACTCCCTAACACCCTATTTATAATTTCTCTTCTAACTACTAACTAGTTATAACTAACTATTAGTTATCCTAACTGACTTACTAACTAATAGCTCTCCTAGAATACACATTTTGCCACCTTCTATTCCTATCACTCTTCTCTGGAGTTTCTTCATACTTTTAGCAGAAATATGTGCCTTGTTTTAACTAAATACCTACACCTAAAAGCAATGACTGGCTCCTTGAAATTGAATAGGTACATATAACAGTCTTTTACTATGTAATGTTGTGTCTTAGATGACCACATCTCATCTTTATTTATAATGGAGAAATCAGAATCAATATTGATTACGTATCAATCAATTAATGATTATTAGGTAATTACATATCAATCATAATCATAAGTTTCTATGTAATAATAAATACAAGATAAATGTAATCTAACACTTCCCCTCATGCTCGAGGATATATGTCATACAAATCGAGCTTGTTACAAATGTGGTTAACTCGATAGAAACTAAAGACAGTTTGTTGGAGATGCATCATGAGTTGTGTGTGTGAACTTAACGTGCCAAGGCCCTACGTGGGGTTGCGTGTGGCGGTGTTTTGAGTTGGTTGTGCACATGGATGATGTGACAATCTTCGACAATGATGATGGGCAATGTTCACCCATGAAAAAAAAAATAAAGGTCCATCGAGGCACCTTGAGGCGGAGGGAGAGAAAACCATTGTGATGTTGGCTGGAGATGTGTAACACGTCGTGTGCGTGAACTTCACATGCTAGGGCCCTGCGTGGGGCTGCATGCGGCGGTGTTTCAAG
This sequence comes from Glycine latifolia, assembly GCA_013407115.1. Taxonomy (NCBI): domain Eukaryota; kingdom Viridiplantae; phylum Streptophyta; class Magnoliopsida; order Fabales; family Fabaceae; genus Glycine; species Glycine latifolia. The sequence goes on along the minus strand of QARZ01041119.1, from coordinate 79,904 downwards.
TTGGCTGCACACGTGGATGGTGCGACATTCTTCGGAAAGGTTGCTGGAAAAGCTTAAAAAGGTCTCTAAAAAGAGATGAAGCCGATGATGTGATCACACCAGAGGAAGAGAAGCATGATCATGCAGTCGCTGGACTGTGGGTCAGCCAAACAACGGGAAAACGAAGCCAATGAACAGAGAAATATAGGAACAAAACAGTGCCAAACAGTGTCACATTGTTGCCAAACAACAACCAAACAGGTTCACTAGAGGAGAAGGAGCACGACAAGGAGGTCACCAGAGAGTGGGTGTTGCCAGAAATAGCGCCACATGCCATTTAGTGGCGAGTGCATGAGTTAAACCAGCTGGAGAGAGGCAGCGCATGGGGGCGCGTGCGGTGGCGGACAGTGAAGAGATTGGCAATGTTGGATTCACTGGAGACAGGCGCTTCTGATCGAAGGGTCACGCCGGCAAGATGGTTGTGTAAGCGTGCTCGTAGTGTGCACATTACTGTTCATGCGAAAGGAACGCTTTGGCAGAAAGGGAAACAAGTGAAGAAGAAAGGTCCACCGAAATTTGGAAATAGGGCACTAGAAATAGGACAACAAGCAGAGAGGTCCACCGAGGATGGTCCCTAATGGAACACAACTTTCATTATTCCTCTGTCAAGAATAATCTAAGCTTTGATACCATATAATAGTTTTGTATTGAGTTAGGCTCATAACCCACTTTCTGACAAGGTATCAGAATCTATCTTAGATGGGTCCATGTGTCTATCACAGTCTAGGCTGGTAGCCTTGAGCATGAGGGGGTATGTTGGAAAAACCACCTAAATTGTGGTCACCCCTAGATAGAGGGGGTGTGTTGAAAGTCCCACATGGCAGTAGCCATGGGCAAAAAGGGACATGTTGAAGTCCCACATCAACTAAAGATAGTGTCGAGATAAACTACATAGGCGAGGAGTAATCCTCACCTTACAAGCCGGTTTTGGAGCTAGCTTTTGGACTTGAATTAGGTCCAAGCCTACATTCTACGAAGTTTTTTACTATGTAATGTTATGTGTCTTAGATGACCACATCTCATCTTTTTTTATAATGGAGAAATCAGAGTCAGTATTGGTTACATATCAATCAATTACTGATTATTAGGTAATTACATATCAATCAGAATCATAAGTTTCTATGTAATAATAAATACGAAATAATGTAAAGATAAATGTAATCTAACAGTACACATAAACAATATTGACAGTTCACCATCAACACCTTACTCTTAAAATTAAAATTGAGCATATGACTAAATTACCAGCAGCAAGCATAATTTCTCAAGAAATGTCTACTAAGCACCGTCTGTTTAGCTATAATACATATATTCTACATGTGGAATATTTTAGAATATTAAAAATTAGTTGTGGAATATTCTAGAGTATTAGAATTAGTTGTGGAATATTCTGGAGTATTAGAATTAGTTGTATATAATGAACCCTTTGGGTTTCAATTTGAATGAATGAATAAGAAGATTCATATTTCAATATGGTATCAAGAGCAGGTTTTCCTATTATCGTTCTGCAACTCTGAAGCCCATTTTTAAAATAAAAAAAAAAAAACCTTAAGTCATCTCTCTCTGAGCCATTTCCCATAAACACTATCTAGTCACCTCCAATAGAGAAAACAAGGCCACCATTGACTCTAGACACCATTTTTCAGCCTACCGGTGTCCGTTTGCGGCGCGATTTTTTCTGTTCATCTCATCGGCCTTCCCTCTTCTGGTTTGAGGTGACTTATGGACTCTTCTAATAATACGAGTGAAGAGCTTCGTGCCTCTCCTAATTCTGATGGTGTTTTCATCTCTAAGGCTGAGTATGAGCAATTTCAGAAGGTGATGCCTCAATTTGCTGAAGCAACTAGTCATGTTGCTCAACAAGATACGACATTCTATGTTAATCGTAGTAATCGTTGGATTTTTGATTCAAGGGCTTTTGCTCATATGACAGGTAATGCAACATTGTTTTGTTCTTATACCCCTTACTATCAACTGTCACAAATAAGAAAAGCCGATGGCAGCTTCTCTACTATTGTTGGAAAGGAATCCATTAAACTTTCTGAACACATTACTTTGAACTCAGCCCTTCATGTTCCCTCTCTTACTTGTAATCTCATCTCAATCAGCAAACTTACATTTGAGTTAAATTGTGTTGCGAAGTTCTCTGTCCATGCTTGTGTTTTTCAGGAACAAGACTCGAGACTGAAAATTGGCCACGCTAGAGAGGAAAAAGGGCTTTACTATTTTGAAAAAGATCCTAATGAAACAAAAAATTTTGCACACCACTCATTATCTTTGTCTGATGATTGTAATGATGTTTTGTTGTGGCATCGTCAGTTAGGACACCGAAATTTCTTTTATCTTCAGAAGTTATTCCCAAACTTATTTATCAATAAAAAACTCAGTTCTTTTTCTTGTGATATTTGTCAGTTTGCAAAGCATCCTCGTGTTTCTTATCTTCCTAGAGTTCATCATGATTCTTCTCCATTTACCTTGATTCATAGTGATATATGGGGCCCAGCCCGTGAGAAAAATATCTCCGGTGCTCGTTGGTTTATCACTTTCATTGATGATCATTCTAGGGTATGTTGGGTATATCTTTTAAAGGATAAGTCTGATGTTGCATCCACCTTTAAAAACTTTCATGCTATGATTCAAACTCAGTTCCAGACCTACATGAAAATTCTTCGAACTGACAATGGTACTAAATATTTTAATTCTGTTCTTGGAGACTATCTCACCCAACATGGTATTCTCCATCAAAGTTCTTGTCCTAACACCCCTCAACAAAATAGGGTGGCTGAAAGAAAAAAAAAATAGACATCTTCTTGAAGTTGCTCGAACTCTTTTGTTTACCATGCATGTTCCTAAATATCTATTGAGGGAAGCTGTCTTGCATGCATCATATCTCATCAATCAGATGCCTTCTCGTGTCCTAAATTTTCATTCCCCTTTATCTTGTCTTACCGACACCTTTTCTTTTTTTTCGGGCTCATTCTTCCATTCCTCTCAAGTTGTTTGGTTGTGTGGCTTTTGTACATGTTCCTCCCCATCAAAGGTCCAAGCTCGATCCTAAGTCTATTCGATGTGTCTTCATAGGATATCCTTCTAACCAAAAGGGTTACAAATGTTACTCATCTTCTCTCCGTAAGGTCTTTGTTTCTATGGATGTCACATTTTATGAGACACAATCCTTTTTTCCTTCGACTTCTCTTCAAGGGGAGTCTATTGGGGTAGATGAAGATAAATCTTGGAAACCAAATGAGATTGTTGTTCTACCTTTGCCTTTGGAGACAGGGGGAGTTATTGTGCAGGAGATAGGGCGAGCTACTATGCCAGAGACTGGAGATCCTCCTGGTAAATGGGGAAAAATTTACAGCAGGCGAAAAACACTTCAGGAGCCTCTAAACTGCCAAAATTCTGACTCGAGTCCTAGTTCCAGCAACCCAATACCTGAATGCACTGATGCAGCCAACCTAAATTTGCCTATAGCTCTTCGAAAAGGTACCAGATCTTGTACTGCTCACCCTATTTCTCATCATATCTCGTATGAAAAGTTATTCCCAGGTTTTTGTGCTTTCAACACTATTTTAGACAGTACAAAAATACCAAAAAACATACAAGAAGCACTTGATGACCCAAAATGGAGGAATGCATTCTTTGAAGAAATGGATGCAATTAAAAAAAATGGAACTTGGGAATCTATAGCATTACCCAGAGGAAAGAAAACAGTAGGTTGCAAGTGGGTGTTTACAATAAAATTTAATGCAGATAATAGCATCAACAAGTATAAGGCGAGATTGGTTGCTAAGGGATTCACTTAGACTCATGGGATAGACTATCAAGAGACATTTGCCCCAGTTGCCAAACTTAACACTATCCGAGTTCTACTATCATTTGCTGCCAATCTTGATTGGCCCTTGCAACAATTAGATGTAAATAATGTCTTCTTGAATGGAGATTTACATGAAGAAGTTTATATGGATCCACAACCTGGTTTTGAAAAAGGAGACGGTTCAGTATGCAAGTTGAAGAAGTCTCTCTATGGGCTTAAACAATCCCCTAGAGAGTGGTTTGAGAAGTTTACCCAAGCTGTGAAGGGAAGAGGATTCCTCCAAGCTCAGACTGATCATACTCTATTTTATAAACACTCTAATGGTGGCAAAATTGTTATTCTCATTGTTTATGTTGATGACATAATTGTCACAGGAAATGATTGTGAGGAGATAAGCTCTTTGAAGTAGTGTTTAGCTGACCAGTTTGAACTGAAAGATCTTGGAGTTCTCAAATATTTCCTTGGCATGGAGGTTGCTCGTAGTAAGGCAGGAATTTCTTTAATTCAGAAGAAATATATTCTAGACGTATTGCAAGAAATAGGAATGCTTGGGTGCAAGCCAACAGAGACTCCAGTTGATCCTAATGTTAAATTGGGAATTGAAGATGGGAAAGAAATTGACAAAGAGCAGTACCAGAGGTTGGTGGGGAAGTTGATCTACTTATCTCACACTCGGTCTGATATTGCATTTGCGATTAGCATGGTTAGTCAATTCATGCATTCTCCTAAGGAAAAACACCTCAGTGCAGTTTATGGAATCCTCAAGTACCTCAAAAACACCCCTGGTCGAGGAATGTTCTTTCAAAGGGGACACGAGAGGATGATTGAAATCTATACAGATACAGATTGGGCTGGCTCGGCAATGGACCGAAGATCCACTTCAGGGTATTGTACCTATGTCTGGGGAAATCTTGTGACCTGGAGAAGTAAGAAACAAATAGTTGTTGCCGAAAGCAGTGCAAAAGTAGAATTTTGGGCTCTAGCCCATGATATTTGTGAAGGAATCTGATTAAAAAGACTTCTTGAGGAATTGAAGATCTCTTATTCCCTACTTGTCAGATTGTATTGTGATAATAAGGCTACTGTCAGTATTGCTCAAAATCCAGTTCACCATGACAGAACTAAAGATGTGGAGGTTGATCGTCATTTTATCAAAGAAAAATTGGAGGATGGTAATGTATGCTTGTCATATATACCTACCAAAGAGCAGACGGCGGATATTCTTACCAAAGGATTACACAAGCCTACCTTTGAGAATTTGATTAACAAGTTGGGAATGATTAATATATATCTCCCAACTTGAGGGGGAGTGTGGAATATTCTAGAATATTCGATATTAGTTGTGCAATATTCTAGAGTATTAGAATTAGTTGTGGAATATTCTAGAGTATTAGAAATTAGTTGTATATAATGAACCCTTTGGGTTTCAATCTAAATGAATGAATAAGAAGATTCATATTTCAATATATCATCACACGATCAACATTTTTACTTGAAATGTCACTTTATTTTCTTTCAAGTTAAAAACAGAATATAAATATACCTTAGTCGATGCCTGTTGCAAGCTGTGAAGAAGGCAGCAAACCCATAGAGTATGCTCTTGAGAGCACGGAAAATCTGGAAAAGGGCATAGAAAAAATAAACTACCAATCAGGCGAGTCTTCAATGAAACCACTGACATCCAAAACACTATTGATATACCGTCTTACAACCTGGGAAAAAAGGTCATTCCAAAGAGTTCTTCGCCACATAGAAACTTCAGAAACACTGACTGCTGCTTCAGAAGATGCTGCAAACTGGAAAATGCTGCTAACAAACTGCCATGTGTTGCCAAGTGTATTACAAATGTATGAACTTATGGAAGCCACAAAACTGAATATCACCAGGACAAGACGAACAGGAGCATATAGTAATTCCCAGAGAACCCAAAATAGAGGATATAAGATACAAGTAGCTGCAGCATATATCAGAAAGATTAAAGCAGGCAATTAGTAGAATATCAGATGACAATTTACGTTGGCAAAAACAAGGCTGAATTTAACAACTAAGAGACACAACAAGAAAACTAAAACATAAGATGACTTACCAATGCTCCAAACAACATTGAGGACAATCCACAATGGTGAAAAGATTAGCTCCAGTACATTTCCCACTATATCAAAAGAAGTATCCACTATGAGCCAAATGACAGAAAAGATGCTTTCTGCTAATTCAAACAAAAACTTCAAGCTTGGGAGAAGAAATCCAAAAATCTCCACCAATGACTCTACAAGAGGTTGAACAAGAATGGAAAAAAATGATCGCATGGTATGTGTAAAGGCAAGAGACCACCTAACAGCCTTCTGGAAGTTATGTAGAAACAGCATTGTGCCTAAGTATTTGACCCTTGAAACCATCTCCCAAGTTTCAATCCAATCAAGAAGAGGCCCACATATACGAGATGCAGTTGCCTTGAGAACAGGAACATTTTTGTATAAATCATAGAATCCAATGAGGACAGTAACAAATGAGATCAAAAAATATAAAAGTCTTGCAAGTGGGCACATCCAAGGACGATAAAGATTGCATAACACTGGATATGACTGAAGGAAGATGACCCAAGATGGAAGACCAGCCTCCAACAAAGTAAGCAATCGCAAATCAGATACTATGACTTCCCTGAATTTAAATGGAAGGTCATGATCATTAAACCTAAATGACAGTAGAACATCACTATATTGTGTTGCTTCAACTGAATCATCTTTAGTGGTTTCAACTATATCATCTTGAGCGGTTTCAAGTGTATCATCTTGAGTGGTTTCAACTGTATCATCAGAAACATCGCTAGAGGTCTGACAATAATCCAATGAGTTATCAATTTCAGCTGTCGAGTAGCTATCAACATCAACTCCAGCACTAAAGGAACTCATTAATTTTCTTCTCTTATTCGGTCCAGAAGGAGGAGGCGTGTGTAGCATGTCTGTTGTTTCTTCTGTATCATCAGAATATACTCCAACATTGGTACCCAAACTATCTTCAACAGTCAAAATTCCGCAGATATTATCATCACCATCATCAACAGATACAGTGCCAGAAAAATCTTCACTAGCATCATAAAATATGTCCCCTGTTAAAATTGCATACACAGAAGCAAGGTTAAAAGCTTTTACATGAAAATCTCGCTATTCGATCCCCGCCCCCAATACACACACACACAACACGAAAAGGGAAAATAAAATTGGATGCATGGAGGAAAGATTAAGTGGGGATGAGGTCCCCTTTCCCTTGATTTTCTAAATTTTATTTCTCTTCAAACATGGTAATATCTCTACATACTCAGTGTCCTCTTATCAACATAAACTAAGTGTTAAGTAAACTATATGTAACAATTTTCTATCAGATGTGAGTGCCTGTGTCAAGCGATGCATTGCATATCTTCATCAACATCAACATCAACAGCACCTTTAACCCAAGTTAATTGGGGTCGGTGGTCATTGCATATCTTCATACATAAGAATATTTCTAGTTGCATAAAATACGAATAGATGCATGCATCTCTCCCTACATATGTATATTTCAACTCGCATGAAATACAAATGCTACAGACATAAAGGCTATCCTAAATTCATATGTACTATGCACACTAGGTCTGAAAGCAATGATGGGAATCGCTGTTAACACCTGAGGCGGAATCCAGATGTTCTTTCAGAATCAGCTGTTCAGAAGGTGTTCCTGAGAACCATGAAGACATACAGCCTGCAGCTTGAGCTATACTGTCAAATTCCCATCTTTTCATCAGTTTAACTTCTATAGCTAGTGATGTATCAGTCTGCAAAACAAATGAAATAACTAAATAAATGATAGTGTAGACAGTAATCTGAGAAAATTACAAGAAACGTTCAAAGAGATCCAATACCTGAAGCTCATTATAGTAGTTAATACCACGAACACTGGCCCATGCAACTTCAAATACAATAAAGCCATACAGAGTTCTATGCAATTCACTGCTCAATTGTAAAGAATTCCTTAGGTTTTTCACAGGAAGCAAAACTTTCTTTCTTGATAACATCACTGCTTCAATCAACGGGAACCATCTCATAAATTTCTTTGGTATACTTGAACTTGATTGAGGACAAACCTCCTTGCCTTCCTTCCTCTCTCTTCGAGCTTTGGAATATGCAAAGGGAGATAGCCTTGACTGAAATAACATAAAAGTGATATAACTCTTATTGTAAGACAACAACTACATGCAAATCAAATAGTTGAGTTTACCAACCTTAGTAACCATCAATTGCCAAATGTGTACTCCCCGTGAACCAAGGTCACTCAACAACCATGGTCTGTTGTCAACCAAAATATACATTTTTTTGCTATCATTTGCGAGAAAAAGACTAAGATCTGCAAAATAAGATTGCAAGTCTCTGCAAAATACACCACAAAGATGTAATAAATGAGCATTTGAAAAACAGAAACACAAAATAACTGTTGATCAATTTAAATACAGTATAACAACCAACCAGCTGAGACAGAAATTTTTATGGCTAGTCAAATAAAAATTTTAAAAAGTTGACAAATCAAAAAGTCACTGTTACTGAAAGGTGAGTGGAAGCAATAACAGTTGTACTTCCAAATTCCCAATAGTCTTCACCCGATATATTATACAAGATAATGCAAAAAGTGACTTGTAAAATGACAATCTACAAACAGCTAGAACTGAAAATTAAATAGAGACCTAAGCCAAAAATGTTACTGATCAATTACATTTTGAGAAACCTGAAAACATGGTTCAATTCATAATTTTTGAACTGATTTTACTCAATGCAGGTGAAAAAGTAACAGAGTTCAGAATACTACAACAACAACAAAGCATTCTCCCACTAGGTGAGGTCGGCTACATGGAGAGTTCAGAATATTACCAGTTAAAAAAAACACGGTTACCATTTGCAGATATTGGCGATAAAACAGCATCCATGAACTCAAAATTTAAAATCAAATCTACCCAAAAGAGAAAAAAAAAGACGGATAACGCTGCACTAAGCTTGCGATCATGAAAGAACCAACATACTTTTGACATTTCAAGCTGTTCTCAGAAATAATAATAAATCAAAAAAAGAAAAAGAAACCCATCATGCATCATCAAATAAAATCCAACCCTTTGACCAAAAAAGTAAACAAATAAATACATTCCATCCACCATCGATTCATTAACCATGTGATCAAACAAACCATTATCGCACATCATTAAAGCTAATCATAAATACAAAAAGGAAAATGAGAAGAAGAAGAAAAAAAAAACATACCCAATTTGCAAACTCGTAAGAGGGAAATTGCAGCGTCCATCGTCACCTTTCTCCATTAAGAAAAACAACACCCTCAAACCCCTTCTTCTTATCAGCAAAACCTTTTTCTCCAAAATTCCCACTAGCACCTGAGAAATGGGTGTTCCATGAAAACGAAGAAGAACGAAAGGCAATGGAACACGGAGCGAGTAACTTCATAACAAAGAATATAAAACAGAAAGACAGTTAAAGGGAGGGAGAAGAAGAGTGCATAAATAAATGCGGATTTGTACAGAGAGGTTTGGAACCAATTTTTCTGTTGGCGATGATGCTAATTACTAATTACTAATTTCAATTTGGTTCAGCGCAGAGAGAGGGAGAAAGTAGTTGAACACGTCAGGAACACGTTCCTCTTTTTCTTTTCTTTTTTTGGGAATGTTTTGTTTGTATCTGGCATGCGCTGTTAATTAAAACCTTTAAAATAGGAAGGGGACGAGGACGAGAATTCAATGCTGGTGTTGTGTTGGGATTAAATGGTTTTTGCTTTCACATACGCGTGATTCGATAATTAATTCTTTTTTACACTATATCAAAATTAATATGAGTAAAACTATTTCACTTAAATAATTTTTTAAATTTGTTGTTAAGCATAAAAAATTAAAAAAGAAAAGAAATATGCAATTACAGTATAAACAATTTTATACAATTATCTAATCATGATTTATCATAAATGATAAATTTATTAATTTTTAAAATAATTATTTTAAAATAATTTCAATAATAATATATGATTGGATAGCATAATAAATTTGTTCTAAAGAATAGGAAAAAAAAATTTAAATAACAATATTATATAAGTAATAATCTTTTTATGAAGAGACATAAGTAGTAATTTGGTTGCATATCTATTAATTTAATCCCTACGTCGATAAGTTTTAGTAACATTTACATATTAATTTAAAGAATTTTTTAATGCTTGAAAAACCATTTCATATTATTTATAATGTTAAAGAGATTGTTTCAATAACTTATTTTTTTTTAAACTATTTAACAAGAAAATTAATACTTTAGAAATGAAATTTATTGATTGATTGTTTATTCAATAAATTTTAAGAAAAAGTGTAAACTTGATTTTAGTAAGCAGCTATAAGTTTGGTTTCATTTCACTAAACTTGTATAGTAAGTTATTTTTTTTATTTTTTAAAACATTATTTGTTATTTATTAATTTATAAATTATTTTATATCTTGTGACATCAAATTTAATCAGTACAACTGTATTGTGTTTAGTATTTAGTATTATGTATAAAAAAGTAAACATTAAAATAAAATCATATTTAATATGACAAGATATTTATATAATTTCCAATATCAAGTACTATATAATTATCTAAAAAATAACTATGTGTTTATATTTAATATATATATATATATATATATATAAAATATGACAACAATAAAATTTAAATATAAGATCTTGTATAAACTAATTTATTGCTAAACTTATTTTAGTAGATTGTCTTTACATTTGTGTTTTAAAGTAATTTATTTTTATTGAAATAAAATTGTTGAATCAAAGATTAAAAACTTGAAAATTAGTCTTAAGATTTTGGTTTTGCTTTTATGATTTTTCAATATCAAACAAGTTTTACAAATATGACATTTGTATTGATTGTTTTAGACTATGCACAAGTGTTTGATTAGTCTTAGATTTCTTATATTCATGCTTAGTGAATCAAACATGAATAATAAATGGATGGTTTTCAAAGTTTCTTGAAGCAATTAGTTCAACATAGTGGGATTACATAAGTCAATTTCAAAAGAAGGAATGTTATGTGATCTTGATGGAGGTCCATCACAAGCTCAAGGCCAAGGAGGAGAACTTAAAGAGCTTCTGTTGGTTAGCTTTAGAGGACTCATGATAAGAGCTAGAACTCAAGCCCTTCACGAGCACATCAAAGTTAATTTGCACCACTTAGACAAGCATGAAGAAGCACACCAACTCAAGAAGAACAAGGGCTGGGATTTTGTACTCTCAAGTTGAATTTAATTCCAGCTCTTTTAATGGCAATAAATAGGCCTTTAGTGACAATTGTTTAATAAGTGTAGTTGTACTTGTATGTGATTTTTAGCATCTATGTAAACTTTTAAAAACTGTAATTTGGAACCTTAATTCCTAGCTTAGGTGGCGTGAAAGTGGTTGGGTTTTAATGGCCACGTGCAAAGAATTTAGTCATGTGATGCAATGCCAAAAATATGACTCATTTTGAATTTCAAACTCATGTGCTTTTGAAATTCAAATTGTGCCACATAAGCAAGGCATGGAACATGTGACTTCACATGAAGCACATGCTTCACATGGCTAACTCAGCCATGAGTCATCACGTGAATAGCTTGCACATAAAGCTTCATTTCATTTGTCATTTCATTCTACATGCATTTAACTTACATTTTTAGCTTAGGTAGCTTGCAACACAAGCTTGTTGTCATTTGCATTTCAATTTGAGATGCATTTGAATTGCATCTAGGACCTTGGCTATATAAGGCTAGCTCAAATATTTCGTAAACACTTTTGGCAAAATCAATAAGAAATCTGAATTTCTTGTGAGAGTTTCTCTCTTGTTATTGGGCAATAACTCCTTGGATCTTATAAATTGCTTCTCAAAGCTATTGTGGCAATGCTTCCTATACTCATTGGAGAGTTTCTCCATGGCGTTATCCACCTCATTCCTTGGTCTAATTCCATCCTCCATTGCTTAATTTCTTGGACCTCATTCACGTCACTTTTGCTCCAAATCTTGAGTAAGAGTTTGAGTTCTTGAAGTTTGAGTTTCATTGCAAGGTAGATTAGGGAAATCAATGTCTAAGAGTTTAGGCATACAACAGATCTACACATCAAGGTGTATTCATTTCAATTTGATTTCATTCTATTTTTACCTTATTTAGGGTTACTAAGGAATTTCTGAGTTGATAAGGTTTCAACTCTTGGTTTTTATCTTGTAGAGTTTAAGGAAAAAGATGTTATCAGGGAATTGCATGTGCATAGTGTTTGTCACCTGGTTCTCTAATATTGGAAGTTCTAAGGGATCTTAGAACAACTGGACGTAGGTCCTCTTAAGGATTGAACCTATATGAATTTTGTGTGATTCTCTCTTTCTCTAACCCTTAGTTTTGTGATTCAATCTTGGTAATGGAATTGATGTGATGGGGCCATAAGCTCAAATACCCCCCATCTCTTTTTTTTTTTTATAAGTAAGTAATTTGCCCACTCTTTCAAATTGTGTTCCCTCTCCTCTCCATTGCAGTCAAAGTATGAATGAAGGTTTTTGTCATTTTGGTTCCCTACATTGCCCATGCCTCTAGCAGGCCCATGCCACAAACTGTTGCTCCACCATAATTATCCCTAAAGGCATCTTCCTCGACCACGAGTTTCAACGAGCTCATTTTTTATACTAAAGGCTCCCTACCACGACCATCTTGTAACCTTCCATGAGTTTTCGATAAGCTTTGACATTCCTATGTCGCCTTCCGTGGACTCAAGCTAATGCAATGAATGCCCGTTCGGTGCAACGGTTGTGAGTATGTCTTATGCTTTGGTGTCGTGGCTACGGGTGCAACACTTGCTGTACATCTTTTGATTCAGGTGCCATGGTCATGGGTTCATCAAGTCTAGTGGCTTCAAATGTAGTGTACACTAGTACCTCTGGTTCGAGTGCAACATATGTGGGTACATCAGATTAGGGTTCGATGCCCGCTGTTGTGGTGGGCTTGCTTAAGGTGTGTTGAGGCGAATGAGGATGAGTCGTAGGTATGGAGGAAGATTGAATTGGGTAATTAGAGTCATTAGGTTGGTCTGTATTTTTTTTATTGTTTTCCTTTTATATGTTTATGTTCATTAGGTTGGTGTGTGTTTATGTTTATTGTTTTCCTTTTATATGTCTTGTGTGTAAAAAAAATGTTATATGTTGATGTTTAGTACTATTGGGTTGAGTTTGGTCATTAGATTATTTAATGGTATCAGAGTAGGTCGGTTCATCCTGCCAGTGTGTTGTGTGTTTTTTATGATTCTATATGTACTCTATGACATAGTTTGCTATAGTTAAATTGTTTCCCTTGTTTTTGTCATGGTTTAACCTATGCATTCCTACTTTCTTGGTTATACAAGAAGTAGATGGTAGGGATGAATGATCGTGTCTAACTTAGGTTGTGCAGAATTAGAATGGAGGGGGTGGAACTTCTGGGTTTAACGGGCTAGATAGGTTTTAACGGAACAACCCACCTACATTCAAGGGGGTATGATCCTAATGGTGCACAAAAATGGTTGCAAGAGATCGAGAAGATCTTTATGGCTATGGCTTGCCCTGATGATCAAAAGGTGATTCTTAGTACCTACGTGCTCATTGATGTGGCGAATGTTGGTTTGGGTGCAATAGATGTAGGTAAAATGCTCCATGATGTTGCGGGTTTGAGTGAGGTAGCCACTGCATGCTTCGACAAACGAGGACAAGGCCTTATATATGGAGAAATATTGATGTGATCATTAGAGTCATTAGGTTGGTGTGTTTTGGTTTATTATTAAAATGAGTATATAAATAGATTTTAAAATATATAAATACTAATCTATTTAAAACCTATTTTATATATTTTATATAATATATTTAAAAATACATAGAAAATATATTTATAAAATTTCTATTTTACTTAGTTGATTATGCCTTTTTATTTTATTTACATAAACAAAGATAATAATAGATCTTATATTTTTTATTATTAATAACTAATCAATTAATTTGATGTTTCTTGCCAAATTTCAAAGTAAAGTCGCTTTTGTTACTTGTTCAAACACTTGGTATTTGATTACTAAACCTTGTAATCAATTACACTATGTTGAACTTATTGCTTCTAGAAACTTTGAGATCCATTCATCTATCACTCATGTTTCCTTCACTAAACATGAATATAAGAAATCTAAGACTAATCAAATACTTGTGCATAGTCTAAAAACAATAAATACAAATGTCATATTTATGAAACTTGTTTGGTATTGGAAAATCATAAAACCAAAACTAAAATCCTCAGATTAATTTTCAAGTCTTTAATCTTTGATTCAACAATTTATTTTATTTCAATAAATTTAAGTTACTTTAAAACACAAATGTAAAGACAATCTACTAAAATTAGTTTAGCAATGAAATTATTTTATACAAGATCTTATATTTAAATTTTATTGTTGTCAACATGTCATAT
>QARZ01041119.1:51016-65535 GCA_013407115.1 Glycine latifolia | reverse complement strand
TATATATATATATATATATATATATATATATATATATATATATATATATTACTTGATATGGGAAATTATATAAATAATAATATATCTTATCGTATTAAATGTGACTTTATTTTAACGTTACTTTATTATAGTAAATTATATATACTTAATACTAAATACTAAACACAATACAATTGATTAAATTTGATGTCACGGGATATATAATAATTTATAAATTAATAAATAACAAATAATATTTTAAAAATAATAATAAATAACTTACTACACAAGTTTAGTGAAATGAAACCAAACTCATAAGCGCATACTGAAATCAAGTTTACACTTTTTCTTAAAATTAATTGGATAAACAATCAATTAATAAATTTCATTTCTAAAGTATTAGTTTTTTTAAATAGTTTAAAAAATAAACATGTTATACAATTGGTGTGTGCTTATGTTTATTGTTTTCCTTTTATATGTTTTGTGTATAAAAAAATGTTATATGTTGACGTCTAGGCCTGTTGGGTTGAGTTGGGTCATTAAAGTGTATTTATGTTTATTATGTGAGTTATGTACATGACTTTTGACTATTTATCTGTGGGCATAATAGTTTTTTTTATAATATATGCTTATTTTTGCTCTGAACTATATGATAAAGTAGTTTGAGATTTTAAAATATATTAATGATTTTTCGTTATTAATAAAATTTTTAAAATCGTTCTACTATAAATTATTTGTATATAGAGTTGATAGAAATTGAAGCCAAATACTAACTATACAATATATATTTTATGAATATATTTTATATTTATTTTTAAATGAGTATATAAATAGATTTTAAAATATATAAATACTAATCTATTTAAAACCCTATTTTATAAATTTTATAGAATATATTTAAAAATACATAGAAAATATATTTATAAAATTTCTGTGTTAGTTTGTTGATTATGTCTTTTTATTTTATTTACGTAAACAAAGATAATAAGTGATGACTACCAAGGCATAAATGTTTGGATTGAATCGTTTCCAAAGGCCAAATTACACACACCAATGAAATAGATAGTAGAACTTACAGATAAAAGGTGGGGAAGAGTAGAAGATGGTAATGAATAACGCAACGATCCTTATTGGAACGATAAGTTGAGGAGGCTTCACTACAAAGGAAAGCTTCTTGATTGAGTGTTTTTAGTTTAATATTTTTCTATTCTTCTTAGATTATTTGACTTCTCTTGGAATTTTATTTTCTCATTTTAACTCAGTTTTTGTCTTAAGCAAACAAGTGAACTTAATTGCTAATCGTTGCTTATTTTCGGATTTTATGTTCACTTGACCTATCTTCCTTGTGTAGGACCTAGAGAGGTCTACAGAACTCCAACTAGCATATATGAGTAGTCCCTGAAAAGATAAGAAAAAGATATACAATTTTTTCAGAGATAAGTCGAGACCAATTCTGTCATTTTGAGGGTCATTTTAGGCTTGAAAGTCAGAACCTCTGCACTTGAGTTTTGGATTGCGAATTTGTGTAATTAGTAATTAGTTAGATTAGATGGATCTAATCATGACACATCCTTTCCTACTGACTCAGTCACTATAAATTAGTGAAATTAGTTAGTGGATTGACACACTTCATTTTGAGCACAAACAAAATTTGTAGTTTCTTTAAGAAGTTTTCAGAATTAAAAAGTTCTATTTTCTTTTTCTCTCAATTGTTCTTTATTTTTTCTTCTTCCTTTCATCTCTGTTCTTCTATTTTTATCATATAAATTTTGTGGCTCTTCCATTGATGATGATCATGGAAGGCTAAACAATCAATCAATCCAAGGATCCAGTCCAAGCAAGGAGAATTTGAGTTCTAATTTTGTATTTTAATATCTATGTGAATGTTCATCTTCTTTTTCAATCATCTTTTCAATTTTCATGATTATGAATACGTTTAGGATTGAAAATGAATTAGGTTATAGATTTATTTCTTAATTTTGAATTTTAATCATAAATTGTTTGGATGATATTTCAATCTGATTTGTGATTTCAATTGATTTAAGAGTTAATTCGATTGAATTGCTTCTAATGATATTGAATGAACCTTCATGATATGATCATTATATGAGAACTATGATAATTTGTATTGCTTGATTTGGTGAATTGGATTGATATTCTTGAATCTGTTTTACAACACGTTTTATCAATTCTGTTAGTTTATGCATTTTTCTTCAATTCTTGTTTATGTTCCTGCAATTTACAAACTGTTCGATTAAAATCCTCCTATTGTTTATTAGTGAATTGAAGTTGAAATCAAATTGACTGTGTCTCTGAGTCGACTTAGGTTAATCCTGTGCTACAGAATTAGCATAGTTTAATTGTTTTGTAGCGATTCGATAGTCGTTATCAAAACTAGTGCCATTGTCGAGGACACGGTTCATTGTGTGCCAACTTTAATCCACTCATAATTAGATAATAGTATAGGCACCATTGATATTAGTATAATATAATTCCATCAGTCTAAAAAAAAAAGATTCAAAAATTTGTTTCTAGACAATAGATAGCAGATAGATATAGATAAAAAAGATTCAAAATTTCAAAAAATTGTTTCTAGACAATAGATAGAAAATAGATAGATAGATACATATAGATAAATATAGATAAAAACAAAAATTCAAAAATTTGTTTCTAGAAATTATATAGAAGATAGATAGATAGATATAGATAAATATAGATAAAAATAAAAATTCAAAAATTTGTTTCTAGAAATTAGATAGAAATAGATATATATAGATAAATATAGATAAAAATTCAAAATTTTGTTTCTAGATAATAGATAAAAAAAATAGATTCAAAACTCAAAAAAATAATTTTTAGTCATTTACTGTGGTGTTTTTGAATTTTAAAAAATATATATAAAAAAAATTCAAAAATCAAAAATAATTTTTAGACATTTACTGTGCTTTTTTGAATTTCAAAAAAAAAAATTTAGGCAAATTTTTCATTTTTAATATAGATTTAGCAAATATTATAAATAATGTCCTGATAGAGTAGTTGTCTGTTACTTCTGTTATTTCTGTGATTTTTGTCTCTGATGAGTTGAAATATGCATGACTAGGTCCCAATCAAGTGACTTACATTCATATGATCCTGAGATAGATAAGACATTTCACAGATTCAGCAGAGATAATAGTAATCTAGATAAATTTGATAGTGTAGTTCTAGATGGTAGTATTGTGCCTTTTTGAGTTTTCTGTTTCTGAGTCTATTTCTAGTTTTGAACATCTTGATTTTGAAATTTTTGTTGATACAATGGCTGATAACAACCTAACTCTTAAGGAATTGGCTACACCTGATGTTGTTTATCAACCTTGGTGTATTCAATATCCTGAGACTAAGGTTAGTTATAAGCTAAAATCTGGATTGATCCATCTGCTTCTAAAGTTTCATGATCTTGCAGGTGAAGATCCACACAAGCATCTTAAGGAGTTTTAGGTTGTGTGTTCCATCATGCGACCACATGACATTCATGAGGATTATGTCAAGATGAAGACACTTCCATTCTCTCTGGATGGTGTGGCCAAGGATTGTTTGTACCTTCAACCAGATCCTATCAACACTTGGACAAATATGAAGAGAAGATTTTTGGAGAAATTCTTCCCTGCATCCAAAACAACATCCATCCGGAAAGAAATTTGTGGTATAAGGCAGCTAGCTGAAGAGACATTATATAAGTACTGAGAGAGATTCAACAATGCTACCTGTCCTCACCATCAAATCAGTGAGCAATTATTGATCCAATATTTTTATGAAGGCTTGAAGTTGATGAATAAGAGTATGATAGATGCAGCCAGTGGAGGCACTTTGATGGACAAGACTCCTCTTGCTGCAAGACAGTTGATTTCTAACATGGCAGCCAATTATCAGCAATTTGGTACTAGAGGTTGTTGGATATAGGGGGAGCAATAAGAAGATGAAGCTTGTGCCTTAAAAGAAAGTTTTGAGCTTTTCACATGTCTTGAAGATTGTAATTCAAATTAAGTGTATGAGAGGTCAATCTTTTGATCCTTGTATTGCATGCACATAATCATTAACATGCTTACATGTTTTCATTAAAATATAAAAGCTATTCATGTTTTAAAAGAAATCAATAAGTCATGGTTAATGTTTTTGGAAAAATGTAATCTTACTGGTTTAATTGATTACACAGCGTTTTAATCGATTATTTGCTTCGTTTTAAATCTGGAAAAGCCATGAAGAACATTTTAATCGATTACATAGTAAAAACAAAATCATGCCTCACTGCTTTAATCGATTACCACAAACTCTAATCGATTACACAAGCTTGTTTCACATTGAACTTCACTGCTTTAATCGATTATTCTGTTCGTTGTAAAATCCAGGATGAAGCTATGAACACTTCAATCGATTATATGGCAATTTAATCGATTACATAAGCCATTTTAATCGATTATTTGGCGCGTTATAATCGATTACAGTCTGTTACAAAAAGCTGTTATAAATAGAATGAAGGCTTGTCTATTTTTCTAACAAGAATACTTCGAATTTTATGAATATACACAAGCCTTCTCAAAGTTAGAAAGTAATTTTCTGGGTTAACTAAGTTCTTGTCCCACTCTTTAATCTTCATGGGCATTGAATGATTTCTTGGGCAAGAGTTTTCAAAAAGGTTTTGGAGAGCATGTTCTGAAATCTATTTCTGCATTTCAACTCTGATTGGTAAACCATATGCATCTACATTCATTGGATCATCAGGTTGTTTCTTTCCATTATCTCTGGTTGAAGCTATTGTAAAGAGTTCTTTCAAGCTTGTGCTAGAGTAGGATTCTCTAGGGGAAGAATAAAGTAGTGTTCTCTGGTTCTTGATCACTAGGAGTCTAATAGGGTTTTAGATTTCTATTCTTTATCTAGGTTTGATAAAGGGTGATTGTTGTAAAGCTTGTAAGAACTTAAATTTATAATAGTGAAACTCTAATCTAGTGTTGATTAGAAGAAACTGGATGTAGCTTCTGTTCTTGGTATTATTATCATTACTCAACAAGTCCTGTTTTAAACAATTGATTTCATGGGCTGAGTGGTGTGATTGATTAGAAGCATTATTGGTTTAAAAGTGATTAAGATCCTTTAACTCTGATTTTTAAACAAATTTTAAAAGGCCAAGTTTAAACCAATTCACCCCCTCTTGGTTATTGTGAGTATTCCTATTGTTTTCAGAGGTGCTGCAACATCCAAGGCTACTGCAAATGAAGTTTATGTTTCTATGGTTGCTAATAACCAGAGGTTGGAGAATAAACTGACAGAGTTGACATTGTTGGATATAGGGGGAGCAGAAAGAAGATCAAGTCAAGGATGAAGCTTGAAGAAGAAGGATTTTAGCTTTTCACAAGCCAAAGCATTTGTAATTTGTTAAGTGTATGAGAGGCTAATCTCATGATCCTTGCATTGCATGAACATTAACATTAACATTAACATTAACATGAATACATAAATTTATTAAAGCATTAAAGCTATTCATTTTTCTTTTTGAAAGAAAGTAATTTCTTATGGTTAAGTTTTTGGAAAACAAAATATTACTGATTTAATCGATTACACAAGGATATAATCGATTACCATCTTCTGTTAGTTTCTGGAAAAGCCATGAAGAACAACTTTAATCGATTACAAGGTAATCGTAATCGATTACATAGTTGTATCTCTAAAACATGCATGACTGCTTTAATCGATTACCATGTAAGGTTTCAGGTGTCCACGTGGCACTTTAATATTATAATATTCTAATTACATAGTAGTTATGGTAATAACACCCCGCCACAAATCCGGGTTCGCGTTTCTTTAGCGTGACCGGGTTGACCCTTCGAAGGGTAATAACACCCTTATGCGGAGCAATCTGAATGGGTCGGAGAAGGGTGAAAACTTGGACTTTGTGAAGTGCCAAGGTAGGAACCCGAACGAGGTCCGATAAGGTCGGACGAGGTCTGAGAAGGGTGGAACCTTGGACTTTGTTAAGTGCCAAGGTAAGAGCCCGAACGAGGTCGGATAAGGTCGGATGAGGTCGGACGAGGGCAGATGAGGTTGGACGAGGTCAGACGAGGGGTGGAACCTTGGACTTTGTGAAGTGCCAAGGTAAGAGCGCGAACGAGGTCGGATAAGGTCGGATGAGGTCAGAGAGGGTGGAACCTTGGACTTGTGAAGTGCTAAGGTAAGAGCCCGAACGAGGTCGGATAGGGCGAAACCTTGGACTTGTGAAGTGCCAAGGTAAGAGCCTGAACGAGGTCAAATAAGGTCGGATGTGGTCGGAAGAGGGCGGAACCTTGGAGTTGTGAAGTGCCAAGGTGAGAGCCCGAACGAGGTCAGATAAGGTCGGATAAGGTCAGAAGAGGGTGGAACCTTGGACTTGTGAAGTACCAAGGTAGGAACCAGAACGAGGTCGGGTAATGTCGGACAAGGACGGACCCAGCTCTATGTAACCGATTACATAAGCGTTGTAATCAAGATAGCGTTTGCCTGATGCAACGGCTAAGCTAGATTTTTGACATCTGGCATTACTGGCGTGTGGCCCATGCGCCAGGGTCATTTATATAGACCACTTCTCTCCTTTTCGACGAGAACTCTATCGTTTACTTCCTAACTCCACTTCCACCATTGTTCCTAGAGAGAGAAATTGTAACCTCTCAACCTTAGTCTGAAACCCTTTGCATGCAACTGGAAAGTTGAGAGGAATCAACCCTTAGCTAAGTTCCAACCTTAGTTTCCCCGAAGACCGGCAGACGGAGTGACCGTCTTCTCCAAGGATGCTCGCAGCCTTGCGACTTTAGAGAATAATGCATTTTAGGACCTTCGAGCTTGGAGAAGCTGTTCTCTAACCTCCTGGAGGTTTAAAAAGGGTAAGACACTCATGTCTTATCAATTATCTTGATATTGTGTTTTGAGAGGTACGAAGACCATTCGTGCTGGAGCGAAAGCTAGACTTGGGGTCTTCGTATAAGTATAAGTGCATCTGTGCATGCAACGGCTGATGGCCGTCCTGGACCCCTTGCATGCGACGGTTGATAACCGTTTTGTTCCTTGCATGCTTTTGCAGGATGGGATACAGAGGGTAAGAGTGGTTGTGACCCCGAGGCCAAGAGAGCCAGCGTGACACTCCGAGCAGGTAAGCTCTTGTTCTTGGGAGCTTTCCCTTGACCGTGTTCCACCATACTCCGAGGGAGTGATGGTTCTTATATATCATGATGCATGTGGTATTGAGATTGCGTGTTACTGCCTTTTGATCGAAAACATGTATATGATGCACACTATGTGGTATGTTGATTGTTTAATGAGATTCTCTGGCCAGTAGAATGGACCGAATATGGACTTCCCTAAGAGCCATATATGTCCGAGCAGAACCCTGAGCGAATGTGCCCACCCGGGGTGGATGATCTCCCTTAGGTAGTGTTGCCCGAAGTCCTAAGGGATTGTGCCCATTAAGTTGGATGATCTTCCTCAGACAATGATATACAAGGAATGTGCCCATTAAGTTGGATGATCTCTTTTGTTATATCCATGTGATTATATACATGTGGTGCATTTTATGACAACCGGGATGGCTAGCCGTGTAATGCATGTTTTGATGCTATGTATTGTGTAAGTGAACCCGGGGGAAAAGAAGTCCTCAAGAACTCGGAGTTTACTGAGATTATATATCTCACCCCGATTGGGGATTATGTTTTATTGCAGGAGATGACCAGTGAGCCGAGGACGGGGTTCAGGGTAAGAGACCCGAGTAAGCGCTTTGACGATTGACCCCGAGGCTAGAGGCCCGGGTAGAGTGGCAGTCCGAGGGATTCCTGACAAGAGGCTGAGCCGGGACGGGTTCCGAATGAACCTTAGTGTTATTTTTTGTGAGCTTGTTAGCGCAATTTGTTATGCACATTTACATATGTTTTGTACCCCGGGTAGGGATGGTATCCGGATTGATATATTTTGGGATAGCACCCGCGACCCGGGATGAACACACACACACACACACAGATATATATATATATATATATATATATATATATATATATATATATATATCACCATACACAATGCACGTATTTGTTTTATGGACGTTTTAGGACATCACTCTACTTAAATGCTTCCTAATTAATTTTGTTAAATTAATTGCTGCGCTTAATGACCATAATGTAATGTTAACAACCGGATACATACGAGTTGTTACATACCACATTATGTAATCGATTATCTAGGCTTATTCTGAGAATTGCACATGACTGCCTTAATTGATTACCACATTTTGTAATCAATTACATAGGCTTATTTGGAAATTGCATATGACTGCCTTAATCGATTACCACATTCTGTAATCGATTACATAGGCTTGTACCAAAACTGAACATGACTGGTTTAATCGATTACGACTCATATTTAATTGATTACTTTGTTCATTACATTTTTCCAAATTGAGCAAAGAACATTTTAATTGATTATCTGGAAGATTAATCGATTACATATGATAATTTAATCGATTATGATGACGATTTAATCGATTACATTCTATTATAAAAGTTAGTTATAAATAGATTGAGTTTTTTTGAAACCACTACTTCTTGACTTCGAAATTTCAAAGCATTCATAAGCCTTCTCAAAGTTAGAAAGGATTTTCTGAGTTAGTTAGTTATTGTCCCACCTTTTAAATCTTTATGGTGTATTGAAAGATTTCTTGGGCAATATTTTCAAGGAAGCTTTTGGAGAGAAAGTTCTGAAATTGATTTCTTCATTTGAATCTAATTGGTTAATCATATTCATTGGATCATCAGGTTGTCTCTCTCCATTAACTCTTGTTGTAAATTCATTTTTGAATTCTTGTTTGTTTGTAACTATTGCAAAGGGTTCTTGAAGCTTTTTCTAGAGTAGGTTTCTTTAGAGGGAAAGAGTAGAGAAGGGTTCTCTATGTCTTGATCACTAGAAGTCTAATAGGGTTTTAGATTTCTGTTCTTTATCTAGGTTTGCTAAAGGGTGATTGTTGTAAAGCTTGTAAGAACTGAAATTTGATAATAGTGGAACTCTAATCTAGTGTTGATTAGAAGAACTGGATGTAGCTTCTCCTGAGAAGTGAACCAATATAAATTCTTGTGTTGTTGTCTATTCCTTAATCTCTTCTTGTTATCTTGATCTATGGTTCTTGGTGATATCTACATTACTCAACAAGTTCTGTTTTAAGGAATTGTTTTCTTGGGTTGAGTTGTTTGATTGATTTGAGGCATTCTAGTTTTAATTGTGATTAAGATCCTTTAACTCTGATTTTCTGAAGAATTTTAAAAGGCCAAGTTTAAACCAATTCACCTCCATTTTGGTTATTGTGTGTATTCCTATTGTTTTCAATTGGTATCAAGAGCAGGTTTTTGAGAGTTATTCAAGATCACTATCTTTCTTTAAAAAGAAAATGAATACCACACAAATTACCTTCAAGGAGGGTGCCTCCCTCAATTGTCCTCCGATGTTTGAAGGAGAGCACTTCAGTTTTTGGAAAAATAGAATGCAAATCTTCATTCAATCAAATGACCCAGGTGCTTAGAATGTAATAGAAAAATGTCCTTTGATTCCTATAAAAACTGTTGGTAATGATATGATTCCCAAAGAATGGGATGAAATGATAGATGCTGAAAAGAGAGTTGTTCAGTATGATTTCAAAGCTAAAAACATGATTACTGCTGCACTTTCTTCTGATGAATTGTTTAGAACTGTTAGGTGCAAAAGTGCAAAGGAGATGTGGAGATGTTGGAGATAACTCATGAAGGTATAGATGAAGTAAGAAGATCAAGGAAGCATGCCTTGATCCATGAGTATGAAATGTTCAAGATGAACTCCACAGAAAACATTTCTCAGCTTCAAACAAGATTCATTTACATAGTAAATCATCTTCTTGGTATTTGAAAGATTTTTGATGCTGAAGAGTTGAACATCAAAATCTTGAAGTGTCTCACAAGACCATGGCAACCAAATGTGACAGCAATCAAAGAATCAAAAGATCTATCCAAAATGTCCATGGCTGCACTTTTTGGTAAGCTTCTTGAGTATGAACTTGAAATGTCACAACTAACCAATGCAGAAGATGCAGATAAGAAACATAAAAGCATAAGCCTTGAAAGTTGCATCCCCAAAGGTGGAAAAGGAAGAAGATTCAAGTGAAGAAGATGGTGATGACAACATGAATCTAATTGTCAAAAAGTTCAGCAAGTTCATGAGAAGAAACAAGAACAGAAAATTCACAAAGTTCAACAACAACAACAAAAAAAGTGACAACAACAACAACAACAACACAAACTTCACTTGTTTTGAATGTGGTAAGCCTGTCCACATTAAATCTGAATGTACTATCTTTTTGAAAAAACAACAAGGTGAAAAGAAGACAAAGAAAGAAGGAAAGCCTAAGAGAGCCTATATAACTCGGGAAGACAATGAATCAACAACTTCTGAATCATCAAGTGAGAATGAAGAAGCAAATGTATGTTTCACTTCCATAGTAAGTGAAGATGATGAATTCTCAAGTGCTGAAACAAAGGTAAATTCTGAATTTGATCAAGTTGTTGATGCTTTCCATGAAATGCATGAAGAGGCTCAAAAGCTTGCAAAATCCAATAATAGGCTAAAAGGAAATCTTAGATGGCATGTCACAAAACTTGCAGAAATGCAAACTAAAATTTGTAATTTGAAAGAAGAAGACGAAAAACTTGTTTCAAGCTACAAAATGAATGGATGTGTATGTGCTTCTTCTTCATCAAATGTTGACAAATACAATGCTTTGCAAGAAGAGTTTGATGAGTTCAAAAAGAGTCACGGTGAAAAACATATGGTAGTACTTTCAGAAAATAGTTACTTGGTTGATCTTTTGAAAATGCTTTATAAAGGAAAATGCAATCTAGCTAAATAAGTGTGCAAAAATATGCTGGAGATACTTCTGGATTGGGTTACAAACATGGATCAAAATCTTTTGGAAAAACCAAGTTTATACCTCCAAAACAGAAAAATCAAAAAGTTGTTTCAAAAACAAAGTTTAATCATGTGACTCATTTTTAAAGAGCATCAAGAGCTGTAACTTGTAACTATTACATAAAGAAAGGTCACACATCTAATAGGTGCTATGCTAGGAGATTCTATGTGCCAAATGGAGACTGCATTTGGGTGCCAAAGAAAAAGAAAATAGCTAACCCCTATAGACCCAATCTCAATTGGTACCTTCCTTTGTAAATTGATTTGAATTTTACAGGTGTGTCTAAGAGCAAAATCATCATTATGGTATCTTGACAGTGGATGCTCTAGACACATGACCAGTGACATATCAATGCTCACAAATTTGATTCTTAGACATGGAGGATTTGTCACTTACGGATACAATAATAAATGAAAAATAGTTGGTGAAGGAAACATAGGAGACAACTTTAAAACCAAGATCAGAAATGTTCTCTATGTGGAAGATTTAAAGCACAATCTTCTAAGTATAAGCCAACTATGTGACAAAGGATTCAAAGTGTCATTTAATGACAATTGCTATATGATATGTGATGGTCAAACCGGTGAGGTGATTCATATAGGTAAAAGAAAAGGTACTATCTATTTACTCTCTATAGATCATGCATTCATTCACAACACTAATTGCCTAATAAGTAAAATTGATGACTCTTGGCTATGGCATAGAAGGGCAAGTCACATTAACTTGCATCATATTATAAGAAAAGACTTAGTCATTAGCTTACCCAAACTAAAGTTTGAAAAGGACAAACTATGTGATGCTTGTCAAAAGGGGAAACAAAGAATTTGAAAAATGTTGTTTCTACTTCAATACCTCTTGAATTACTTCACATAGATTTGTTTGGTCCTTCTAGAACTATGAGTTTAGGAGGTAACTTCTATGGGCTTGTGATTGTTGATGATTACTCTAGATTCACATGGACTTTGTTTTTAAGATCCAAGAGTGATGCTTTTAGAAAATTAGCCAAACTTGCTCAAAATGAAAAGGGAAGCAAAATTATCTCAATAAGAAGTGATCATGGTGGAGAATTCCAAAATGAACATTTTGAAAATTCTATGAAGAAAATGGAATCAACCACAATTTTTCAGCTCCAAGAACACTCCAACAAAATGGTGTTGTGGAGAGGAAGAATAGATCCCCTTGAAGAAGGAGCAAGAACTCTTCTTAATGAGACAAATTTGCCTAAACATTTTTGGGTTGATGCTGTAAGTACATTTGCTACACTTTGAATAGATTACTAATAAGGCCTATTGTGAAGAAAACTCCTTATGAACTATACAAAGGTAGAAAACCAAACATTTCTCACTTAATAGCATTTGGCTGCAAGTGTTTTGTATTTAACAATGGTAAAGAATCACTTGGAAAATTTGATGCTAAAGCTGATGAAACCATCTTCCTTGGATATTCATTACAAAGCAAAGCATATAAAGTTTTCAATAAAAAAAACTTTATGCATGGAAGAATCAGTTGATGTTATTTGTGATGAATCTAATCCCTCTAAAGAGGAAAAGAAGTGTGAAAATGATGCAGGTCCTTTAGAAGAGTTCATACAACTTAATGGATCAATGGTTAAAGAAAAGGAAGAACTAATTGTTGAAATGAAACAATCAACATCAATCCAAGAGCCAACAGATTGGAGAACTACAAGAGATCTCTCCCTTGATAATATAATTGGTGAAGTTACAAAGGGAGTATCTACTAGATCTTCATTGAGAAATCTCTGCTGTAATATGGCTTTTGTTTCACAAATAGAACCTAAGAACATTGACCAAGCCTTACTTGATGAACATTGGATGCATGCTATGCATGATGAACTGAATCAATTTAAGAGAAATATAGTTTGGAAACTTGTTCCTAGACCTTCTTCTCTCAAACCTATTGGCACCAAATGGGTTTTTAGAAACAAACTTGATGATAGTGGTATCATAGTCAGAAGCAAAGCTAGATTGGTTGCAAAGGGTTACAACCAAGAGGAAGACATTGACTATGAGGAGACCTATGCTCCAGTAGCAAGGTTAGAAGCCATTAGGTTGCTACTTGCATATGCATGTTTGATGAATTCTAAACTGTTTCAAATGCATGTTAAAAGTGCTTTCTTAAATGGATATATTGAGGATGAAATCTATGTTGAGCAACCTCCTGATTTTATAGATTTCAAATATCCAAACCATGTCTTTAAACTAAAGAAAACTCTTTATGGTTTAAAACAAACTCCATGGTCTTGGTATGAGAGATTCAACAAATTTTTGCTTGACCAATCTTTCATTAGAGGACATGTTGATAAAACCTTATTCATCAAAAGGCATAACAATGATATCTTATTGGTTCAAGTATATGTTGATGATATAATTTTTGCTTCAATTAATCAATCCTTGTACAAAGAATTTTCTATCTCTATGCATAATGAGTTTGAAATGTTAATGATGGGAGAATTAACATTCTTTGTTGGACTTCAAGTGAAGCAAATGAAGAATGAGACATTTCTAAATCAAACCAAATACTGCCTTGAAGTGATCAAGAAGTTTGAAATGGATAAAAGCAAAGATGTTGCAACTCCAATGACAACATCAACCTATCTTGATTCAGATGAAAAAGGAAAGAAGGTTGATGAATCAAAATTCAGAGGAATGCTTGGATCCTTACTATATTTTACTATATTTGATAGCAAGTAGACCATATATCATGTTGAGTGTGTGTTTGTGTGCAAGATATCAAGAAAATCCCAAAGAATCACATCTCACTGCAAGTCAAAAGAATCATCAAATATCTCAAATCAACACCAAAAGTTGGTCTTTGGTATCCCAAAGGTGCATTACTCAACTTAATTAGATATTCTATGTAACACCCCGTAGGCCTCCGGTGCGTTAACATTAATAATATCAGTATAGCGCATAGGTATCATAAAATAATCGTCAGCGGAAGCGAAGAATCGTTTTTTCTTGATTCATTATGTATGGAATAATATCAGCTTTAAAACACAATACAAAGTCTTACTGACCCAGTTTCTCAAATGATATAACAACAGCCATACAACTCAAATATACAGGCAGATAACAGATATAAGACATTAGTACTCAGGGAAAAGATACATATCAAATATAACAAAGTTCTGTACATACATATCACTGTCCATAGACCACACCACACATCCCGTGGTGGTACAAAAGAATATCAGCCCTCCATGAGGGAGTACAGAACTATACATCACAAAATAATCAAAACAGAGCCTCCTAGCTCCTAAGGCAAGCAGCCTAGTCTCAGATGGGCCTCCTGCCCTGAGACTGCTCCTCTCTGCCAGAAACATCACCTGAAAACATGTAAACCCTACACGGGGTGAGATAACATATCTCAGTAAGCTCAGGGTTCTTGGGAAATCATTCCCACCCTGGCCCACTATCCACAAAGCACACATAAGGCAATCACATAACCAAATGGCTCATTGGCCCTCATAGCAATATATCAAGCATCCAAACATGGCGGATCTCATCAACGCCTGGCGGATCTCATCAACGCCCATACTCAT
>QARZ01041119.1:36084-49841 GCA_013407115.1 Glycine latifolia | reverse complement strand
CATTTCTAGGCCACTTCCCACGCTACTCACTTGGACTCCCACGCTACCCACTTGGGAGGCCAGACAGCATTGGCATTTCTAGGCCACTTCCCACGCTACTCACTTGGACTCCCACGCTACCCACTTGGGAGGCCAGACAGCATTGGCATTTTTTGCACATCTGGCGCGGGTCGCGCCACACTTCACGTGGGTCGCGCCGAAGGCCAGAATTGCCTATTTCCACTCTTTCTCAAGCGTTTAAGCCTCCTTTCAAGGGATTCCAAGGCCTAATAATATTTCCTCATGTATAAGCTTAATCCTAAGCTTAACACATGCTTAATCCAGGCTTAAACATATGCTTACGAACTCAAGCTATTACATTCTAATTCCAACTTTGCAGGGTGTAAATTGGATAGAAAAAGTACTAGTGGAACTTTTCATCTCCTAGGCAGCTCAATTATCTCATGGCACTGCAAGAAGCAATCTTGTGTTGATTCTCCTATCTCCCTTCCATTAGCCACTAACCTTTCCTTGCTTTCCACCATTCAGCCACCTTCCTTGGACCTGAAGTCATTACCTGAGCACCTTAAATATGCATATTTAGATGATGCTCAGAAGCTTCCAGTCATCATATCTAGCAGCTTGTCACTTGAGCATGAAGAAAAGTTGTTGCATGTCTTGAGAGGCCACAAAAAGGCCATTGGATGGACATTTGCTGACCTTCTGGGAATAAATCCTTCCATCTGCATGCATCGAATATTCTTGGAGGATGATTCTAGGCCGGTAAGGTAGCTACAGAGGAGGCTGAATCCCACTATTCTTGATGTGGTGAAGAAGGAATTGATGAAGTTACTAGCTGCTGGGATCATCTATCCCATTTCAGATAGTGCTTGGGTTTCACCTGTCCAAGTGGTCCCTAAGAAGTCGGGTATCATTGTTGTGAAAAACCAAGATAATGAGTTGATTCCGACTAGAGTAGCCAACAGTTGGCGAGTTTGCATTGACTACAGGAGACTTGACTAGGCAACTCGCAAGAACCATTTCCCTCTCCCCTTCATTGACCATGTTCTAGAGAGGTTGACAGGTAAACACATTATTGCTTTCTTGATGGTTTTTCAGGTTACATGTAGATTCATATTGCACTGGAGGACCAACACAAGACCACATTCACCTGTCCATTTTGAAAACACAATGAACACACTTCAACTAAACCAAGGGGGGAGGGGGTGAATTGGTTTAAAATAGTTATTTAAAATTTTCTCTAAAACAATTTGCGGAATCAAAAATTTGGATCGTATCACTCAATCAACTTTTGTAAAACCAGAATTTTTCTTTTAATCAAGATCCACCTTGTTATGCATGTATTGACACAAATACTTTCTTTGTTGATTATATTTTGATTATATTTCTTATGTTAGGAAGTTGCATGAACAAGTGAAGGCACATGTGGAGAGAAAGATGGAACAATATGCAAAGCAAGCCAATAAGCACAAGAAGCAAGTGACTTTAATGAAGGAGATTTGGTGTGGCTTCATTTAAGGAAGGATAGATTTCCTCATGAAAGGAAATCCAAGCTCCAACAAAGAGGAGATGGACCTTTCAAGATTTTAGAGAAGATCAACAAAAATGTTACAAACTTGAGTTGCCTAGTGAGTATGGTGTGAGTAATACTTTCAATGTTTGTGATCTTTCTTTGTATGATGTAGTGGGGAAGCAAACTTGAGGTCAAGTTCCTTTCAAGAATGAGAGGATGATGGAGGTCCATTCCAAGCCAAAGGTCTAGAAGGAGAGCTTGAATCACTTCCTTTGGTGAGCTTTAAAGGACCCATGACAAGAGCTAGAACTCAAGCCCTTATCACATCAAGGCTAACTTGGACAAGCATGAGGAAGCACACCAATCCAAGGAGAGCAAGGGCTGGATTTTGATGTCTCAAGTCCATTTTAATTCAATAAATTCCATGTGTGTAATTTGTGTAGCAACTTAGTAAACTTGTTGGCTGCACTTAGAAGCTAAAAATATTGCACCAATTTCGAATTGGGGACAGCCAAGGGTCACTTAGGGAAGCTTGCACCATAAGCTTCATTTAGCTTACATTTAGGCTCTTTTTGTTGCACTTCAAATTTCATTTGAATTATCATTTCATGTGCATTTGATGTGTAATTTCGTGGCCTATAAGTTGTACACAAACTGAATGTAACTAACTTTGGTTCATTAATACAATTCTAAAAATTGTTGTGAGAGTTTCTCTCAAGTTCTTGTGCAAGAACCTCTTGTTTATTATCAATGGCTTCAAGCTATTGTGGTGATTCTTCCTAGACTTATTGGAGAGCTTCTCCATGGTGTCTTTTCCCTTCATCCCTAACCTTTCTTCCATCCTCCATTGCTGAAAATAAAAGCTTCTAAACAGCCCCGATTTCACGTGGAAGTGCAGAATTTAGAGTTCTTGAAGTTTGCTTGAAGATTGGGTTTCATTGCAAGGTAGATTTGGGAAAACTAATGGCTAATGGTTTCAGCCATACATCATTTCAGCCATTAAGATTTCAGCCCATACATTTGCCCTGGGTTCCCAGTACTGAACTCAATTGTTTTTGTGTTGGTGTTGGTGTCTTTGGTGTATAGAACTGGGGTGTTCATGTTGATATGTGTTTTAATTTGAAGGGGTTTAAAAGCTGTTTGAAGGGTGTGGGTCTGAGGTAGGTGTGATATTTAAAGAACATGTGAGGATAAGAAGGCAATTGTGGGTTACAAGCCATAGGTATAGGTTCTTCATAATTATGTGTGTGGTTACAATCAATGTTCGTCAGTTGGGTACTTTACTACTGTTTTGGCTTCCAGGTCTGATAAGACCTTCTTTAATTCTGATGACCTTGTGGTAAGCATTTACATTGCAATATATTAATATATAGAGTTTAATTTTGATTTTTTGGGTCACTATGTCATTGACATAAAGAAACGACTGGCTTTTTTGCCGATTACTAATCTTTGTCGAAAATCAGGTTGACAAACTTTAGTTACATTTGTCCTCCTAACTAGGTTATTTTTGTTGTTTATTTATTTATTGTTTTCATTTACAACGTTCAAATATATTTCTAAAAAGATTCAAACCAAGGTTCAATCAAATTAAAAATATGTGGATTATTTTCATACACTTTCAGTCTAATTTTTTTTTATATCGTTAATCAATTTGAATTATTATAAAAGTCCTTAATCTTACTATATTTGGCCATCTATAAGTAAACTAGAATATAAAAATGTTTAACACTATTCAAATTTTAATTAAATTCCAATATCTATGTATACAATTTTATAATGAACTTTGATTTCAATTTGATGTATAATGTTTCAAATTGAGCAAATAGTAAAACTAACATATAGTGAAACATATAGTAACAACATGTTAGTTAATCTGAATGACACTAGATTCGAATATCTTATATAAGGTTTCAGATTCGAGCCTTATAGAAGAGACAAATGAGATTGAAAGTGGAGGTCCACTAAAGGTGATTAGAAAATTTCTCGATAAAAATTAATTATTAACAAAATTAATAGATACTTTAAACTAATGTAATAATGACCCCAAAAATTATTGATATTAGTTTCTAACTTATGCAATGTATATTTGTTATCCTTAAATGTACATTTAATCCTCCTTAACACAAATCTATTCATTAATTAAATGAATAAATTGGTCACATGAGGACTAATTAGATTGAAGAAATACACATATTTGAACAGTAAGTGTAATTTCATTCGTGGTGGACTAACATGTTCAGCCTTGTATTTTTCAAGGATGAATTTGAAATTTATTCTTTTAAAATAAATTTAATGGCATGTTTATGGATATTGTGATGACCCGCCTCATCGCTACGATATCACTAACTCTTAATCGTGCAAATTCAGATTTTAATGAAAATCCCATTAATTTGATTATAGAAATGGTAGTAAGTTTTTTCGCAATAATACAATTATCATACACATATTACAATTACATAATTAAACACATATGTACATATATATTAAATCAATACATGTCATCCACATGTTAAGAGCTTTCTTTAGTTTTACATGTATACACATCTGAAATTACATATCTAACAAAAAGTAAAACATATCTAACAAAAAGTAAAAGAACTAACTAAGAAAGAGTTGATTAACAAAACACAACTCTTTCCCAAAAAGAACTCCAACGTCATCACATCGGCTTGGCGGCTCCAACCACAAAGAATCTCCCTCCAGAGTCACCTACTACTGCTCGTCTACTCACACGAACAAAATTCCGCGATCATCCCAGGTACCAACCACATGGTACAACAAAAACAAGGGTGAGTTTATTATATAAAATCAACAAGCATCAGATAGTAGCAATTGGGAAGGAAACAACATTACTCACCACAATCATGATAAGTTCCATATTTTAGTTAAATTCAGGCTTACAATGCTGGCACTTATCTTTTGATTTCAGTAAATTTGTTTATAAACTTGCCCTAAACCTAGTTGATTTGTATTTAGTACTGATGTAAATGTTGTTTTTCATATTTTTGGAAGATTAGTCCAATCATATTTGGCATTTTAATAGTTATCAAGTGTATCAAGGCATCCAAAGCAAACCAAAAGGCAAAAAGGGACAAAAAGGACATTTCCTGAAACAAGAATGGCCCAGAACTAGCCCAGGCCAACTTATTGAAGCTATAACTCACCTGGATGAGTGATTCATGTGCATTCTGGTTGCCTGGGTGAGTGGAGACATCAGCAAGAGGCATTAAATTCGCCCAGGGAGTTAAACAAGCACAAAACACTTGCCTGGGTGAGTGGACTCCAGCAGCTTCCCCCTCCTATAAATAGGCATGCAAAGTGAAGTTAAAAACATGGTTTTTGGGGGAGAGAACGTGAGGAACACCTTAGGTGGCTTAGAGAGAGGTGAGAGAATAGAGAAAAAGAGTGGAAACTCTGCAGGAATGGGTCGGAGATCGCTACCTTAGTCATGTCTTCTGTTGATCTCTTGCTCTACACCATGATCAGTTAGTTTCTCCTAAGGATTGGATGTAATCTTCTTACCTTTATGTATTTGTTTTAATATTTGATATATGTATGAATCTTTTCTGCTCATTCTGGTGATTTCATTATGTTCTTAATGCTTGGTTCTATTTGTTACTAGTTTCATGAAATAAGGTTCTAAGTTAACTGGAAAGTACTCTTAGGATTTGAACTGAATGATTTTACTCTTTACGTTACGTTGCTAGGAATAGAGCATAACGTTTATATTGCAAGTAACATGCAATTATGATTGTAATGGTGGGTTATTTTACTTCATATGCGAGGGATCGATATTCAGTAAATATCCTTAGAATTCTCGATTGCGAGGGATCGATTCAGGATGAATTAATAATGTGTGCATCAGTAATGATAGAAAATGTTTTATACATGGTAATGTTAATTGGATACTGAGGGTATGAATGATGAAACCCAATCCTACGTTCTCTTCAATTAATTTCATTTATTTAAGTTTACGTTATTTCCGTAAAACCATCAAAACTTCGACCATACTCATTGTACATAACTATTGAACTGTTAAATTTTATTTGGATTAACTGAGTAACTCAAGTACTTGTGGAGATGATCTTTTATAAATTCTGTAACTTACAACAACAATTGGTACGCTTGCCAAAAGTCTAACAAATCACTAACAAAAATCCATGATTCCAATACACACTCAACAAACCAATCATCCAATGCATTTCACAACGCAAATAATCATGTATAGAATGATGCATGCACCTGACTCATCTATCAGCATGCAATGTGGTACCATATCCCGGAAATAGCCTCTCACAGGAAAAATGATTCACAGCCTATCAGGGCCACCCTGTCGTGCACTGGCCATTCCCCCCCGGTGATCAGCCAGCGTCGCTAGGGAATTCCAAACCTGATGACCCCTTAGTACCTACGTTTTCAGCCAACTGAAACCCACAAGTATGCGCGTGCCTTCATTCTATTTCCACACATACAAATGAAGTATGAAACATGGGCATCATCAATTCATGACCTGGCTAGGAACAAATCCTACCTCGCAAGGGTAACCTGTCATGCACCCCCATATACATACGTAACATACCAATGTGAGCTCACCGATGCACTAACCGTGGCTAGGAACAAATTCATCCTCGCAAGGGTAACCAACCGGTCATTGCATCCCACGTGTACATACACAGCGTACGACCATGGGCACCATCAATGTATGACCTGGCTAGGAACAAATCCTTCCTCGCAAGGGTAACCCGTCATACACCCCACATGGGTATCCATGTATATCCACACACAATGACATTGTTCACATCAACATTATCTCTCATCAATGTCACTATCAACCTCAACATCATATCATCTCAATATCATCATCATGCATATCAATATCATCTCATTTGAACATCATCAATTATATCAACATTATCTCATTTAAACATCGTCAACTACATCAATGGCATCTCAATTTCAATATCATCAATGACATCACAAGCGATCACATTTCACATCTATACATGATACATATGCTTGAGATTCACATTCCCCATAACCCAAATTTCATACATTCACAATTCGTCATATCACAAGACTGATATTTTTAGGAAAATTCTAAATTAAAGAGGAGGACTACAATATATAAAACACACTCTTATGCCCATTTTAAAAATTTAATAAAGAATTAAATAGGAAAACATATTATAAAATTTTGGACCGAGTCTCCACTATAATTAAGACTTTTCCCAAAAATCCAATCAATTTACAACAACAACATCATCACAGTTTTATCCATCAATAATAATTTCACTGGATCCCATTAGTTAAAAACAAGCGCACACACATAGGGACAAACACACATCAATCATAAATACATCGCATCCCATTAGTTAAAAACTTAGTTTTTCTTGAAAACTAGCACACAGCAAGGACAGATAGTTATCTTCATAGTTGGACTCACTGGCCCCCAACTATGGTACCAAAACTATAACTAAATAATAAACTCCCCTTACCTATCTATATTTCTCTGTTAGCTCCTTGAAACGTCATTTTGGGATCTCTCAAGTTCACGTGCTTTGCCCCAAATGTAGAGCTCTATATACCAAATTGAAGATAATTTAGTATAGATTTCAAAAACAAGGCTAACGTTAGCAATCGGGTTCAAATACCCACTCAAATTTAAAAAGAGGCTAAAATGGTGTTTTGGGAGTCCACATCAAAAGACATCATTTTGAAATTCTGATCACACCAATGTGACCAGGGTTCAACAAGGATCACAGAAATCATATCAGTTTCATAAAAAGGATACATTTACAACATCTTATTTTCAAAGGGTTTTCAAAGGAAGTATAGGAACAGCCAATAACGGTACTCGAATCACAAGAAATATCAAGAGAGGCTTAAACTAGCTAGAAGAAGACAAAGAAAACCAAGATTACCTCAAGGAAACCAAAAAAGGAGGATTGGGAGCTTCGTTCTATACCAAAACTTCAAGAGGAGTTTCGAAGATTCCGCTCCGATTAAAGGGTTCCTCTCCGCGCAGTGGTCCAAGGCAAGCGACGATGCCTCATGGTGGTCACTGGTGGCTGTGGGTGGTGGAGGAGGATGGTGAGGGAGCTTGGGAGCTGGTTTTGGGGAAGAGGAGGCCATTTTCATGATTTATGGCTGCTGGTATGTATTTATCACCGCCTTCACTCATCCAGGCGAGCAAAAATGCCTGCAAAATTCATCTAGGCTAGCTGACCTAATTCTAGAATTTTCTGCTTCAGTGAAAAATTAATTTCTCATGTTTCATACATTATTTTAACAATCCCAACAGTTATATGTTATATATTTTGGTTAGGAACATCTCGTTAAAATTTGAAGGTGATCCAACGGTTAACCAATCCAGAATAGTGATTTTACTAAAATAGATTTTCGGGTCAAACTCGGAATCACACCATTCAACGCAGCTCAAACAAACTCCACATAACTTGACCTCTACACCAAGCAATTGCACATGGATAATCCACATATTATTTAAAATAATCCTAATTAATAAAATAATCAAATTATACAAGGAATACATCACATATATATTTTAAGTTATCGAAATTTCAGGGTGTTATAAATATACTTTTCAGGTGTTGTCAAAATTGTAATAACCTACTTTGACTACAAGAGTGACAATTTTTTTGTGCAGAATTGTTTAGCTATGCAGTTAAGTGACTTCTTCTTGTGCATTTTGGAAACAGAAAGAATCACACACAGAGCACAAGGAGTAGGTGTTGGGTCTCCCCGCCCCGTCCACGATCTTTGTAACGACCTAATTTATTTTCTAGAATTTTTTTCTGTTTATTTGAAAGACATGTATAAAAGTAAAAGTTTAAAATTTGTCTAAAGTATGTAGGTTGTAAACTAGCTTATTAAACATATGCTATTTGTTTTTGCTTCACTTATCATTACCAGTCACATAATTCGTTATACATAACCATAATATCTTACATCAAAGCATAGAAACACTACGAAACCCATTAGCCATATGATATGATCCTTATTTATTTACATACACCTTCTACCCATTTAGTAATTCAGAAGTTTCCGCCTATGCTTTCGGTTGAACAAGCCATTAAGAACCGATACTGGGAAATATATGCCAAAATATACATACATACGTATAACTGGATGCATTGTAAGGATATAACAATTTCTATTTGCATCAAGATACCATTCTCAATCTAAGGTATCAAGGAAGATGATCACGGAAGCCATCTATATAAAAAATGAAACAAATCTAGTGAGAGATATAATTTCTTAGTAGAAAAAACTAAATCACCAAACACATTAGTACGTTAGTAAATCATCAACATACTCAAATAAATCCATACAATAAATAATTATGCAAACAACATGTACGCATGAATGAATTTTCCAGGGTGCACATGGCCTCTACATATCGTACTGTATGTAGCTACATCTTATACTGGATGTAGAAATGATGCGTGAAACGACCGCTTCTACTTCGCTTTAAATCGTATTTATTAAATATTTTTTTTCAAGAAAAAAAATGAAGGTTCAAATAAAGTCCTTGTTTATTTTAAAAAAAAATGTAAAAGAAAAACATAAAAAAGTATTTGAAAATAATTTATCAATAGAAATGTTAACGCGTTATTCAATAACGTAGTTTAATTGATTTACATATACTTGCCATACAAACCATTATTACCAGTTTATAGCTTGACGTCTAAACAGTCCAAACAGTCCATACAGTCCATACAGTCCATAATACAGAGCATAGTAGAAAACATGTAAACAGAGAATTTTCACAACAGTCTTCACCAAAGCTTCTTGTACAACTTCCATTTCACTGTTCCTCTGCTCGCCCAAATAATTGGGGTCATCACAGGTGTCAACCACAAGACACAAAATAGGGTAAGTCATGATAAACAAAATTTAAATACAACCAAAATATTAGATAGAAAAATTTTGACTTACGTTCTATTTAAATAAAATACAGAAAACATATTAAAATCGTTATTAATATATATATATATTTTTTTCACCCATAAATTAAATAATTTATTTTCCACTCATAACACATAAAAATGCATGCTCATCTTTATTATATGATGCATGACTGAGATCTCAGCAACGTCTAAATAATTGTGGCCACTGTCAGATAACCCCACCCTCACCTTAGTGGAACGAACTTATCCATCCGGTCAGGGTAGCTCAGTGGCGCGTAGGATTATCACTCCCATCCATGTGATCATCATGGTGGTGTGGTCCTCACTGCGTCTACCCCCTAGTTATATGGACTCAGTTTAGTTATCTGACACTCCTCTTCACGAGATCTAACAATCTCATCATCATCATCATCTCATACCCCACTGGGTATATGCACATGAAATGCATAACTGGTTCATTTTATCTCTTTATTATTTCATTTTCGTCACTTCTTCACATCACAGAGTCATTTTCACAGGGCCTTCATCCCAGACTCATCACAAATCATCATCACAAATTCTCATCACAGATAATGATTTTTAACACACCAAATGTATAATTGTTCACAATTCTCATGTTCAAATTTTATAACATTAATATATCTTCTTAATTACGTTAAAATAGCTATAACAACAACAATAGAATGAAATAAATCAAAATAAATCAAATAATATCAAAATTATTTCTTAAGAGATAATAACAAAAGAAATAGGTAGAACGTAAGTAAGGTTCATTTCCAAATAAAGTAACTTAAGGAACATGAAATATAGATTATCTATGATTTATTAAACCTTAGTCAAAAGACTATCTAATATAATTAATTTAGAAGAATAGGTGAACAACATAACACATGGTTAATCAAAGATATAAGCAACAAAGTATCTATTCATAGATTTCAAGAATTGTTACTAAATAAAATTAGTATCAACTAACCAAAATAATTTCCAAAACATAAATCTAAAATTATTAAGCATCAATTAGTAAGTTAGATTCAATTTATCTCTTCATACTCCTCTTAAATTTCTATCTCTCTTTAATTTATCCACTTAATTCTTTACTGAATTAAATAGTACTCATAAATATAGACAGGTATTTAAATTTTATTCATCAAAACCTCCCTATACCTCAAATGCTTTCCACAAATTGCACAACCTACTCCTTTGGTCCAAGCTTCACGTGGCCTTGCTTCTTTCTCCTTGGGAGAATGTTGTGAAAATGATAGCTTAAGAGAGGCAAGTGTACGGTTGTGGTGTGTGTGTGTGGAAACTTAAAGGTTTGAAAGCAACATGCAAAGGTGAAGAAAAAAAACTGCACGGTTGGTTTCTTTAGTGGCTGTCCCAAAATTTACCTTCCTTTCCTTATATAGCTTGATCCCATAATTGCATTAATTCTATTGGTTGAAAGCTTGACTTCTTGGCCCAAAAAAAATCTGCACGGTTACTAAAGATAAAGCCAAGTAGATTTTTCTACTTCCTTTGATAGAATATGCTTTTGCATTTAATGCATTGATTCCTTTGGTCTCCTTACTTTCCATATGCTTGTTTTTAATTGGTTAATCAATGTTATCATTTGCTTTGGCCCCTCCCTTCAATTCTGGTTTGCCTTTCACGTGTGATAGCATGATGCAAGGCTTTGTGATATTTTTCATTCCTTCTTGGCCTCATTAACCGTAGCTAGCTACGTCCACAAGGTTATATGTAATGCTTTTCTTTTTCTGCTTTGTTCGTAAATTTATTTGCACAGCTAGAGACATTATTTCTAAGATCCCAACGGTCAAAAGTTAGATATGTAAGTTAGGAGTATACCATTAAAATTTCAAGACGAGCCAACGGTGAACGACTTCAGAATGAGTAGTTTACTAATACGGGTTTTGGAAAAAAAACAATATTCTTATCCTTGCACATGGCTTCATTTAATTAGTTCTTATCTTTTCTTAACCAATCTTGACTCTATAATATTTTTCTTTAAATTCTTGAAATAATAAAATCCTATATTCTTATTGGTTTATTTAAATCTTTTTTAGCCTAAAATTATTTCCATCCTTCTCACACAATTTCTCATAATTTAGATAGCTTGAATTAATATATATATATTTAAATTCTAACAATCTTACTAAATGGTGATTTTAATTTGCTAAAAAATTAGAATAGCTTAAATGGAATTTTATTTCAAAATGTGTATTAAGTGCTAAAAATCCTTCTAGATAGGGAAGTATAATTTTCTAATCATCCTTAAATATCTCCTTAAATCCATATTCAATAAATAAAATATTGGGGTGTTACAATGCGACTGTCTTACACTAGTCATGCATGTCATTTCCATGTATTGGCACCTGGTCTCTTCATCTCGTACTGGATGTAGTATCAGGTTCTGTTTTGCAAATCTCATACTGGACTCGGAAACATGAATCAACATATCATCACATCAAATCCATCATTTTCATCAATAATACAATCCATGCGAAAATTCATACAACCTCATGGAAAAATTTCCATCACAACATCATACTTACCAAAAGTATGGTTAGGTTACCATACCTTATTCAAACAAAATCATACCAACTTATGCATGGTAATGGAATATCCTCAAGCTACAGACAAATCATATTAGAATTCTAACTAATAACCTTTAATACACCATCCAAATAATTTTCTAATTCCTTTAAACATTCTCAAGAAAATATTAGAACTTAGTCTAGACCTTAATCTCCTATCACCTATCACCGTAATATTTATTCCTCAAAGTTGAACCACTTAAGCATTTTAACCATTTATCTACATACCATTCAACCTCTGCTGCTCAAAATTAATTCAAAACAGTCCCACAATATAAATATAAATAAACAGTCCAAATGTCATCAAAATCAATTCCAAAGGTCATCAAAATCAAGTCAAAATAATCACTAATATTTCAGCATTTAAATCATCAACCTATCGTATTGTTAAATCAACATTATCACATCATAAAATAACCTTCAATGATATGAAATTCCAGCCTAAATAATCAACCATAAATCTGCACCATTAAACATATATGTTAGTCCAAATAAATTCTTAACTAGAGATTGAAGCCTAGCCTATCTCAAGTGAATTTGGATTTGCAATTGATTAAGTGGCTGCTTCTCTTGGAAATCCTTTAAGGAATGAAGTCCTGAAAAGAAAATAGAATAGGAGAGGTGATGCCACGGCTTGAGTAAGCAAAAGAAGGTAAGAAGTGAAAAGCTAGGTGCAAGGAAAAACAAGTAGCCGTGGAAGGAGTTTTTAGAGCTAGCAATCCTATATGCAAAATTTTTCAACATCATTAGGTATTTATACTAATTTAATTAGTTAAGTTTTAAGTGAATCTAGTTAGATTATAACTGAATTAGTATTTAGTTTAGTTAGAACTTAATTAAATCATCATTACTTTGAAAGATATTCTTTCTAAACCTTATCTTGCACTAGATTTTCTTGGTCAAGATTCCCTTAATCATTGACTTGGGGCAGCTGGCCTATGCTACGTGGAACATGGCTGGGCAAAGGGGATGTATTTACTTGGCTTATTTAATTACACATGCAGACAAAGCCATATTTTATCTTTTCCCTGATAAGCGTTTGTCGTGTCGCTTCAAAACAATTAAACTACGCTAATTCTGTAGCACAGGATTAACCTAGGTCGACTCAAAGACACTATCAATATGGTTCTATCTTCAATTCACTACTAAGAGTAAAGGGAATTTTTGTCGAACAGTTTGTAGGCGCGAAGTAAAAATTGCAAAAACACAAACTACGATTAAAGATCAATGCAAAAACTAACAGAATTGATAAGTAATGTAAAATAGATTAAAGAGCATCAATCCAATTCACCAAACCAGGCTATTCGAATCATCATCATTCTCATAAATTTATCCTATTGTGAAAGTTCATTCAATTTCATTAGAAGCAGTTCAATCGAATTAACCCCTAAATTAATTGAAACCACAACCCTAATTGAAATATTATCCAATTAATCTGTGATTTATATTCGAAATTAGGAAATGAATCCATAACCTAATGCGCTTTCAATCCTAAACGCATTCATAATCATGAAAACAGAATAGCAATTGAAGAAGAAAGTGAACATTCACATAGAATTCGAAATACCAAACCAGAACTCAAATTCTTCTCTTGCTTGGGTTGGATCCTTGGATTGATTGATTATTTAGCCTTCCATGATCATCATCAATGAAAGCTCCATGAAATAAGTACACAAAAATGGAAGAAGGGAAAACAAAAATGAAGAACAAGGAAGAATAGTT
>QARZ01041119.1:0-35984 GCA_013407115.1 Glycine latifolia | reverse complement strand
GTGGATCCTTGGATTGATTGATTATTTAGCCTTCCATGATCATCATCAATGAAAGCTCCATGAAATAAGTACACAAAAATGGAAGAAGGGAAAACAAAAATGAAGAACAAGGAAGAATAGTTGAGAGAAAATAAGAGAAGGTTTTGATTCTAAAAACTTAAAAAGAGAAATGTAAAATTATTTTTTTGCAAAATGAAATGTAAAGTATTAATTCCTCCTAATGTCACTAATATATAGTGACTAAGTCTAAAGAAAAGAATGTGTCATGAACAACCCATCAATTCTAATTATTTATGTTATTTACACCAATAAAAGTCCAACTCGCAGCCCAAAATACAAGCACAGTGGTTCTTACTTCAAAGCCTAAAATGACCCTCCAAATGGCAGAATTGGCCTCGGCTTATTTCTGGAAAACTTGTAGATCTTTTCATTATCTTTCCATAGACTACAAGAATGCTCAATTCAGAGTTTCGTAGAGCTCTGAAGGTCTTATACAAGGAAGATACGTGAAGTGACCATAAAATCCGAAAACACGCAACAATTAGCAATTAAGCCCACTAACTTGCCTAAGACAAAAACTGAATTAGAACGGGAAAATAAAAGTCCAAGAGAAGTAAAATAAGCTAAGAATTTACTTGGCTTATTTAATTACACATGCAGACAAAGCCATATTTTATCTTTTCCCTTCAACCTTGAAAATTTTTACAGCAGCCTACACTTTTTACAGCTTTGCTTCGAGCTTTTTGTTTTGGTGCAAGATTTGCCTTATTGGATGACTCTTGTGCACGTGGAAAGGAACCTTGCAATGAGGAAACCTTTGATTGGTCAAACTTTGGCTGAAGCTTTTATTCCTTGTGCCAAAATTCTGGGTGTTACACATTTTGCCCAATCCAAATTTTCAAATAGCTAGAAA
This sequence comes from Glycine latifolia, assembly GCA_013407115.1. NCBI lineage: Eukaryota > Viridiplantae > Streptophyta > Magnoliopsida > Fabales > Fabaceae > Glycine > Glycine latifolia. The sequence continues at coordinate 35,071 of QARZ01041119.1, read as the reverse complement.
CACTTAACCAGATGTGGTTCGTTCTAACTATATTCTGTACCAATCTGCCAGTCCATAAATTTTCATCTTTTAGTATGTTAACCTAGACTTCCTATGCTTTCTAGCAAGGTATCACATGCCTTATTTGAATTTCTAAAAGTCTAGCTATAGCATTTTTAAAACTAAACTCCATAGCTGCCAGCAAGCTCAAAATTTCACACTGACATTTCTTAGTGTTTTTGTGACTGCAAGCAGCACACAATCTAGATTTAGCTGAAATTTTTATATGTTATATTTGACATCTAGATATTTAATTCCATACATCATACACCTAATTTGAATAAGAAATGAGAGAGAAATAAATTTTTCAAAAAGGGTGGCAGTAGTGGACAGTTTTGGGCAGCTTGTGTTCAAATAAATTTTATCCTATCCTTCTTGTATTAAATTATCACATATCCATAATTCAATCATAAATATAAAGAGTGAGAATCAGAAGTGGAGGCCTTTTGAGATTCCATCCACACAATCTGATTCCAAAAGGTCCTTGCATCATAAGCATCAAGAGTGTGAATTAGCTTCTTCCCACTAAACAACGAGCTCTAGTTGCGAGGAAAATTAACAATTTCCACCTTCATCTTCTTTTTGGGCATCTCTTCATTGTAAAAAGCTTAAATCCTTTCTTCTTGGCAGCAACCATCTTGAGAATGTTGGGCTACACTAGATGAGTCCATTGAGGAGAGGGAAGATGAATTGTGGCATCTGTTGGTAGAGCCTTGAAGGCCTCAGGTTGAGTATGCTCATAGGTAAGCGGACAATGACGTTTTCCCTTGCCACCGATTCAGAAAATATATGGTCTATGGAGTAGGATTATCGTAATTAAATGTTTGAGGAAACCTCTGAGCATCTGTTAAGGGTTCCCTTGGAGTAGCCTTTCTAAATCTATCCAGATGTAGACGCAATGGTGGTGGACGCGGTTGAGTGGATGAAGCATATTTGGGGATGGGAGAGACATAAGTGTCATTCATGGAGTTGCTATCCAATAAGGATGAAGAGGCTGGATCCTCCTTGTTCCCTGTAAAGGAAACGACTCATTCCTTGTCACCAATCTTGGGGTTGGCCTTGGTCACCCTCATATTGATACGTCTTGAAATAACAAACATGGTGACAGACACTCATGGTTCAGAGACTGGCTGGACTTTCTTAACCCTTTTTGGGGCAGGAACAACCAGAGTACATTCTTTTTGCTTTTGAAGGGCTACTTGTACTATACCTTCATCATCTTCATCAATCTCACTTAGGTCTTTTTACCTTTGTGGGAATGAGGTTATGGCTGGTGGGCACATAAGAGTGGACATAATAGTTTCATGTTTTCTCTTTGTCTTGTGTTCCATGGCAAGTAGCTCCTTTTCTTCTTCATCCTTTTGTGATTGATTTACCGTCTTCTTTCTTTTCTTTTTCTCAACCATCATTTTCTGAATTTTTTGGAGATACCAAAGTTGTTCAAACCTCAGTCTTCATCAACAATGGCTTTGATTAGCCTCTTATACTTCCTTTTATTGATAGTGTACAAGTCGATTAAATGATCCTTCTTTAGACTTTTTTCTAAAGCAACCTTCATAGCTTTTAGGTTAGTCTTACTAAACTTTTGTTGTTTAGCAATGTACTATGGTGTGCTTAGAGTCTTCGTCCATCTTGTTGAATACGTGGTATAATCCTTGGCCCCACAAAAGCTTGTTAATGAGAGATGTATAATAGACATCGTCCATGTTAGATTTAGGGGAAGCTCAAGAGATCAAGAAGTTGAGTCTCTTAGGCAGTAAAGTGTTTAGGCTTTTTACATGGCAATTCAATTGATTGGTAGTGTTAATTTGTGTATGTCTAAGATGAGACTTCCTATGATCCATTGCATAAAGCTTATTCATGTTTTCATAAAAGCATAAGTTTTGTGAAGAAGTTTTTCTGAAACATAAAGTTTTCATGAATTCATAAAAAGCCAAGTGTTCCATGTTTGAGTTTTGGAAAAACAAATTCTCACTGGTTTAATTGATTACCAGCAAATGGTAATCTATTACTTAAATTTTTAAGAACACTTTAATCGATTACACTACACAAAATCACATAATGGACTTTCTGTGATAATCGATTATGATATGGTGGTAATCGATTACTTGGCATGTTTTGAAACAAAGACTTCCTCTAATAATCGATTACAGAAAGTTCGAGAACACTTTAATCAATTAAATGAGTAAATAACCGATTACATTAGTAAATTTAATCAATTACATTAGTGAATTAATTGATTACTGACAGTTACATATAGTTTTCTATAAATAGTTGTTGAGTGTTTTGAAAAGATACAACAAATTATCAACGTATTTTCATAAGCTTTTTGAAGAAAGAAAAGATTCAAAGTGTTATTCTGAGTTAGTTCCACAAATCCTAAAGCTTCAAGATTACTAAAGAGAATTTCTTTTTGGGCAAAGTTTCAAAAGAAGATTTTGGAAGGAAAGTTCTAAAGTAGTTTTCTTTCCCCATTGATTCAAGTCTAGTAATCTTTTGCATACATCAGTAGTGGATCATCAGGTGGTTTCTTTCCATCCAACTTGTTTGTAAATTCTTTTTAAATTTCTTTGTGTGTAACTATAACAATAGTTTTTCTTAAGGCTTTTCTAGAATAGGTGTTTCTAGAGGTAAGAATCGAGAAGAGTTTTCTCTATGTCTTGATCATAAAGAATCTATGTGATTTAGATGTCTTGTTCTTGATCTAGGTGTGATTGAGAGTGGTTGTAAGGGCTTGTAAGAAACAGATTGTTATTAGTAGAACTCTAACTTGTTGGTTAGAAGAATTGGATGTAGCGTCTCTAGGTTGAGAAGTGAACCAGTATAAATCTTTGTATTGACTACTTCATCTTTATCTTTTCTTGTGATTATAACTTGTCATTCATTGGTGCAGCATTTCACAATCAACAGAAAAAGGTTTTGATTGCATTCATTGAGTATTGGTGTTTGATTGGTTGAAAGCTTTCTTGGATTTTTTTGTGATACGATCTTTTTAACTCTGATTGTTTAAGAATTTTTAATTGGCCAAGATCAACCAATTCACCCCTCCTCTTTGTTCTTGTGTGTTGTTCATACTGTTTTCAATTGGTATCAGAGCAGGTCTTGTGTGTTACTCAAGATCACTATTTTTTTCAAATAAAATGAATACCACACAAATTACCTTCAAGGAAGGTGCCTTCCTCAATCGTCCTCTGATGTTTGAGGGAGAACACTTCAGTTTTTGGAAAAACAGAATGCAAATTTTCATCCAATCAAATGACCCTGAAGCATGGAATGCAATAAACAAAGGTCCTTTGATTCCAACCAAAATTGTTGATAATGAAATGATTCCCAAAGAATGGGATGAAATGACAGACATAGAAAAAAGGGTAGTTCAATATGATTTCAAAGCAAAGAAAATGATAACCTTTGCATTATCGTTTGATGAATTTTTCAGGACTGTTAGGTGCAAGAGTGCTAAGGATATGTGGGAAATGATAGAAATTACTCGTGAAGGTTACAAATGAAGTTAGAAGATCAAGGAAACATGCCTTGATCCATGAGTATGAGATGTTCAAGATTAACACAACTGAAAACATCTCTAAACTCCAAACCAGATTCACACACATCGTTAATCATCTTCTTGGTCTTGGAAAAACATTTGATGCTGAGGAACTAAACATCAAGATCTTGAAATGCTTAACAAGACCATGGCAACCAAAGGTGACAGCGATCAAGGAATCTAAAGATCTATCAAAGATCTCTATGACTACACTATTTGGTAAGTTACTTGAGTATGAGTTAGAAATATCTCAACTAACACATGCAAAAGTTACAGACAAAAAATAGAATCTGAACCTAATAGTCAAAAGGTTTAGTAAATTCATGAAGAAAAACAAGAACAGAAAGTTCACCAAGTTCAACAACACCAACTACAACTGCTTTGAATGTGGTAAGCAAGGCCACATCAAATCTGAATGTCCTATATATTTGAAGAAGTAGTTAGGTGAAAATAAAGCAAAGAAAGATGGAAAATCAAAGAAAGCCTACATTGCATAGGAAGAGGATGCTTCAACAACTTCTGAATCATCGAGTGAAAATGAAAAGGCAAATGTCTGCCTAACTTCAACAATTGATGAAGATGGCTCATTTACTAAATCAAAAGTAAATCCTGAACTTGATCAACTTGTTGATTGTAACGACCCGCCTCGTCGCTACTATATCATTAACCCTAATCGTGCAAATTCATATTTTAATAAAAACTCCATTAATTTGATTATGAAAATGAGAGTAAATTTTTCGCAATACGCACGATACAATTACAATAACTGAATACATATGTATACATATACTAAATAAGTACTCATCATTCACGTGTTTAGAACTTAATTTAGTTTTACATTTATATACATCTAAAATTACATATCTAACAAAAAGCCAAAGAACTAACTAAGAAAGAGTTGATTAACAAAACATAACTCTTTCTCCAAAAAGAAATCCAATGTAACATCCCAAAATTTTAGAACTTCAGACTATTACTAGAGTGAAATGTTCATTAGAGGCAGTGCAAAAGATTTAGGACAAAATGACGAGAATGCCCCTTGACATTTTCATAATGACAAAAATACCCCTAGATATTTTAAGGAGGAAAATTTTATGAATAGCCATGGATATTTTGGAAATGACAAAGAATATCCTTAGATATGTTGAATAGATATTTTCAGGAGGGAAATGACGATTATGCCCTTAGGTGAAGGGTAAAATTACCAAAATGCCCTTTAAGCCAGAAATGATCAGATAACCTTAGAAACTGTATGGAGACCTGAGGAATAGATAAAATACTCTTGGATAACAAATTATCAATATAGTTGGAGATCAGAAACTTTAAATTGAAATTTCTAGGAATTTTGAAAGATATTTTGAAAAGAGCTCAATCTAGACTACCTTGGGCATCAGAAAAGTAGTAAGAAAAGGATAGATAAAATCTATGGAGTTTTCTCTTAATTATAAGAGGAAAAGATGTTTTTAATGAACTAGTTTAGTAATTTTAATAATTCAAGGAAAGATGGACCAATAGGAATTAATATAAGTCATTTTAATAATATCTTGAAGGATATAAAAGAAAAGAAAGAAAAACTTGTCCTACAAGCTTAGGTTCTCATGTACAAATTAAGAGGAAATAAAAATAGTAAAAAATTATTAAGAAAAAGGACACATGGATGGTTAAGAAGCTTAGAATTTTGCTATTGGTCCAAATGTAAAGGAAGGTAATCATGAGATAAGAAGATTTTTTTTTGAAGAAAAACTTCCTCTTGACTCCTTGAAGCACGTAGCCATTTCTAGGCATTGTTTTAATAATCCCAACGGTCAAAAGTTATATATATGAGATAGTAATACACCCTTAAAATTTTAAAGAGATCTAACGGTTAACAAATCTAGGATGAGTATTTGAATAAAACGGGAGTTTAGAAGAGATTTTGTGTGACTAAGCTAGCATTCCATGTAAAAGGAAAATGAAGACTTGCCTCCAAACATTGAAACTCCACGTACAAGATGAGAGAAGGGTAGAAAGGGGTGGAATGATCAAGAAGATGGACACTTGTATGGAGAAAAAATGAATAGCCAATAAGAACAAAGCTAGTGGAAAGAAAGCAATAATAACCTAAAGATATTTTCATGAATCAAACAAATCAAGATTTCTCTACAAGCTAGCAAAGTGAACGTGCAACATGAGGGGAAGGGAGAATGAAGTGGAATTTTCAAGAAACAAGACACATGTAGGGTCAAGAGTTACTAGCCAATAAAATTCAAGCAAATGGAAAGCTAAGTTATCATGACTTTAAAAGAAGTTTTTTATGATCAAGCTAGCTATCCCACGTGAAAGAAGAAAAACAAAAGGAATATCTTTTAAAGCCTTGCTAATCCACGTGAGAATGAAAGACAAGAAGGAGGATGTAGAATTTTCTTGAAAAATGGACACTTGTAGGATTAGGAAATACTAACCAATGAAAGGAAAACAAATGGAAAGCTAGGAAATCATAAGCCTTGGAAATATTTGATTCAAACAAGCATATAAAAGGGTGTGAGAACCGAAAATTTGGCTGCCCAAAGGGAAGCCAACGTGCCAAAACCCACTCCAAAACATGTCCATTTCATTCCTTTCAAATTTCACTTTTTACCTAAAGTAAAACAAAGGCCTACACCTTTGGAAGTCCACGTGAAGTATTAGGAGAACAAGGAGCAAGGTTATTCAATCTTGAAGAAAGAAACCAAGGTATGGGGAAGTCTTTTGATAAACAAAGTTTAAATATTAGCTTTATTAAGATTAATACTTGTTCTTGTGTAGATATAAACCTTGTTCATTAGGTGTTTGTAGAAATAACTCAAGGGAATCAAGCTTTGCTACATGAATGACTATGTGACTAAATGATATTGATTCTAGTTTTATAAATAATTAGGGAATAAATACCTTAAATTTAACTTAATCAATGAACTTTCAAGAAACTAACACCTACTCATCCTATACTTATTTAGAGAAGAATAATGGTTTAGACTTATAATTTTTAATGAACTATCTTTGCTACAAGTGTATGTTGGCCGAAATTATAGCATGGTCCCTTGGAATTGTATATTTATTTTATTGTTCTCATTAGGCTAGAATCATGTTTATTATATAAAATTCTATTAGAAATAATAAAATAGATATAATTTTCCTTTAAGAACTTCATTAAAAACAAGTTTTTTTATCATGTGAGACAATATAAAGATTAATGTTAAACAAAGCTTTCTTTAAAAGATTTTAGGAAATAAAGTTTGTTTATCATGTGTTGCTTGATGATCAATGAATTGTGATGAACTTTAAGTGTTGTATGAATTATGATGCATAAGCAATGAGTTGAATGGTGTATTATGTTGATGATTAAAAGTTGTACGATTTAATAAGTGGCTAAGATGTAAGACTACTCTTGGAGTAAATGGTGAAGTTGAACCATGGCTATAAGCTTAAGTGTTGTACAAGCTTCATGTGTTGATTGAAAGAAGCTTTATGTGTTGTTTTAAAAAGCATATGCCATAAGTTGTAAAGATGTTTAAAGACTTGATAAGATGAATCATTCATGCATTTTCATATGCATATGCCTGGCGGGGGCTAGACCGTGTTGTTGTTGTTGTTGTTGTTGTTGTTGTCAGATAGCTAAACTGAGTCCACGCGTTCAAAGGTGTTATGAACTTGGGGGTAGTTGAGACAGGGAGGACCACACCACCATGATGATCACATAGGTGGAGGTGACTATCCTACGCGCCCCTGGGCTACCCCGACTGGTTGGATAAGTTTATTTGTGCCACCAGAGTGGGTGAGGCTATCTTGACTGTGGCCACTGTTGATGATTTAAAAACCTGAGATCTCAGTCATGCATCATATAAAAAGATAAGCATGCATTCTATACATTACAGGATAAGTATGTGGAATATCTGTTGATAAGTAAACTGTATGACTTAATTTGTGTGCTAATTAATTTGTGGGCAAATCCTCTGTGTTGTTATTTTATAAATATCTACATATGTATTTTGTTATGTATATTTTATTTAAATTTTGTTTGTCATAGACTTACCCTATTTTGTGTCTGTGGTTGACACCTGTGATGACCCCAATTCATTTGGGTGAGCAGAGAAACAGTAAAGCAGTGACTGACTATGAAGAAAAGCTGATGAAGATGCATTGATGAGTTGTACTAGCTTTAAATTGGTTGTATTCTATGCTGACATGTATTTGGATTGTATATTGAATTATACTTTGGACTGTATTACTAGACTATGCTTTAATCTTAAAATTAATACCGTGGGGAGAGAGAATTCGTTTATGATAAAGACGAATAGGAGAACTTGCAAGCAAAGCGAAAAATTTTCCATAAAATTTATAACTAAGATAATCCTAATCCAAAGTAGTCACAAGATTTTACCTAAAATCAACCAAACACGAGAGAGTAAAACGAGGCGTTACATCCAACGTCATCACGCCAGCTTGGCGGCTCCAACCAAAAAGAAGATCTCTCTCCAAGGTCACCTACTGCTGCTCATCTGCTCACACGAACGAAAGTTCGCGATCATCACAGGTACCAACCACACGGTACAACAAATGCAAGGGTGATTTTATTATATAAAACCAACAAGCATCAGATAGCAGCAGTTGGGAAAGAAACAACATTGTCCACCACAATCATTAACGAAAATCCATTATTCCAATACACACTCAACAAACCAATCATCCAATGCATTTCACAACCCAAACAATCATGCACAGAATAATGCATGCATCTAACTCATCTATCGGTATGCAATGTGGTACCATCCTCATGGAAATAGCCTCTCTCAGGAAAATGATGCAGTAGCTTGTCGAGGTCACCTTGTCATGCACAGGTTGCTCCCCCCATGGTGATTAGCCCTGAGTCACAAGGGAGTTCCAAATAGAGTGATGCCCCCCTAGTACCCCCGTACCTACTGCCACCATCCTATTTCCATTAATGCAAATGAAGTATGAAACATGGGCATCATCAATGTATGACCCGGCTAGGAACACATCCTTCCTCGCAAGGGTAACTCATCATACACCCCCCATGTACATACATAACACACCAATATGAGCTCACCAATGCACTGACCGTGGCTAGGAACACATCCTTCCTCGCAAGGGTAACCAACCAATCACTGCATCCCACGTGTACATACACAACATACAACCATGGGCACCATCAGTGTATGACCTCGCTAGGAACACATCCTTCCTCGCAAGGGTAACCGGTCATACACCCCCATGAGTATCCATGTATATCCACATCACACAATAACAACCACGGGCACCATCAATGCATGACCTGGCTAGGAACACATCCTTCCTCGCAAGGATAACCAGTCATGCACCCCCCATGGGTGTCAATATATATATATATCCATATCACATAATGACATTATTAGCATCAACATAATCTCATTTAAACATCATCAACTACATCAATGACATCTCAATTTCAATATCATCAATGACATCACAAGCAATCACATTTCACATCTATACATAATACATATGCTTGAGATTCACATTCCCTATGTCTTCAGTTAACCCAAATTTCATACATTCACAATTCATCATATCACAAGACTGATATTTTTAGGAAAATTCTAAATTAAAGTGGAGGACTACAATATATAAAACACCTTTATGCCCATTTTAAAAATTTAATAAAGAATTAAATACGAAAACATATTATAAAATTTTGGGCAGGTCTCCTTTGTAATTAAGACTTTTCCCAAAAATCCAATCATTACAACAATATTATTCACAGTTTATCCATCAACAAGCCAATTCATCGCATCCCATTAGTTAAAAACACAGCTTTTCTTGAAAATGAGCACAGACAGGAACAAACACACATCAATCATAAATACATTGCATCCCAGTAGTTAAAAACGTAGTTTTTCTTGAAAATTAACACACAGCAGGGACAGGCAGATATCCTTAGAGTTGGACTCCCTGACCCCCAACTATGGTATCTAAACTATTACCAACATAATAAACTCCCCTTACCTATCTATATTCCTCTGTTAGCTCCTTGAAACGTCGTTTTGGGATCTCTCAAGTTCACGTGCTTTGGCCCAAACGCAGAGCTCTATATACCAAATTGAAGATAATTTAGTGTAGATTTCCAAGGTAAGATCAATATTAACATTTGGGGTCAAATACCCACTCAAATCAAAAAGGGGGCTAAAAGGGTGTTTTGGAAGTCCACCTCAAAAGACATCATTTTGAAATTCCAATCACACCAACGTGATTGGAGTTCAACAAGGATCACAAAAATGACATCAATTTCATAAAAAAGAGACTTTTACAACATCTCATTTTTAAAGGGTTTTTCAAAGGAAGTGTAAAACTCCCAACAACGGTACCCAAAACACAAGAGACACTAAGAGAAGCTTAAACTAGCTAGGAGAAGACAAAAGAAACTACGATTACTTCAAGGAAACCAAGAAAGAAGAATTGGGAGTTCCATTCTCTACCGAAACCTTAGGTTAAGTTTTGAAGATTCCGCTCGGATTAAAGTGTTTCTCTCCGTGCGGTGGTCCAACAGCAAGCAACGGTGGCCCGTGGTGGTCACCAATGCCTTGGGTGGTGGAGGGTGATGGTGGGAGGTTGGGGAAGCTTTAGGAGAATTAAAATCCTCCATTTTCGTAGTCTGGACGCTGCTGTCCATATTTAATGCCGGCTTCACTCGCCTAGGTAAGCAAAAATGCCTGAAAAATTCACCTGGGCGAGCTGACACAATTTTAGAATTTCTGCTTCAGTGAAAAATTAATTTCTCACGTTCCAGACACTATAATGGTGAAAAAAGTTGCGTAATGGTGATCTTACTAAAACAGGTTTTCAGGTCAAACTCAGAATCACGCAATTCAACACGGCTCAAACAAACTCCACCTAACTTGACCTACACACCAAGCAATTGCACATGGATAATTCACATAACATTTCAACCAATCCTAATTAATAAAGTAATCAAATTATACAAGGAATACGTCACACATATATTTTAAGTTATCGAAATTTCAGGGTGTTACATTGATGCTTTCTATGAAATGCATAAGTGGGCTCAAAAACTTGTAATCTCCAACAATAAGCTAAAAGGAAACCTTAGATAGCATACCACTAAACTTGCTTCTATGCAAGCTGAACTTTGTAACTTGAAAGAAGAGAATGAGAAACTTGTTTCAAGCTACAAAGCTAATAGGTGTGTGTGCTTCTTCCTCTTCAAAAGTAAATGAAAATAAAGCTTTGCAAAAGAGTTTGATGAAATCAAAAAGAGCCAACTTGAAAAATGCATGACTTTACAAACTAAAAACTCATACTTAATAGATCTCCTAAAAAAGCTTTATAGAGGAAAATGTAGTTTTAATCAAATGTTAAGTGTGCAAAAGTATGCCCGAGATACATCTGGATTGGGTTACAAACATCAAACAAAAGCTTTTGAAAACACCAAGTTAGTACCTCCAAAACAGATGAATAGAAAAACGCTTTAAAAAATAAAGCATAATAAAAAGGCTCATTTTGAAAGAAGATCAAAATCTGTTATATGTTGTTATTGCATGAAGGAAGGTCATACATCTCATAAGTGTTATGCTAGAACGTTCTATGTGCCTAATGGAAACTGCATATGGGTTCCTAAGAGAAAGAGAAAAATAGCTAACCCTTATGGACCCAACCTTAATTGGGTACCTTTCTTTGCTACTTGATTTGATTGTTTTAGGTGTGTCTTAGAGTTAAAGCATCATTATGGTACTTAGCAGTGGATGCTCTAGACACATGATTAGTGACAAGTCCATGCTTACAAATGTTACTTTAAAGGATGAAGGATTTGTCACCTATGGAGACGACAATAAAGGAAAAATAATAGAAGAAGGCAATATTGGTGACATCTTTAAAACCAAAATCAGAAATGTACTTTATGTGGAAGGCCTAAAGCACAATCTTCTGAGTATAAGTTAGCTGTGTGATAAAGGATTAAAGGTATCCTTTAATAATAATTGTTGCTTAATATGTAATTGCCAATCTGGTGAGGTTATTCATATAGGAAAAAGAAAGGGAAACATCTACTTGCTTGCTATAGAACATGCATTCATTCATAATATTAATTGCCTAGTATGTAAGATTGATTAATCATGGTTGTGGCATAGAAGGGCTAGTCACATTAACATGCATCACATGAACAAGCTTATTATAAAAGATTTAGTTATTGGTTTACCTAAATTTAAGTTTGAAAAGGACAAACTTTGTGATACTTGTCAAAAGGGGAAACAAACAAAGATCTCTTTTCAAAATAAAAACTTTGTTTCCACCTCAAGACCTCTTGAATTGCTTCACATGGATTTGTTTGGTCCTTCAAGAACTATGAGCTTAGGTGGCAATTACTATGGGCTTGTAATAGTTGATGACTACTTAGAAAATTACCCAAGCTTGTGCAAAATGAAAAAGGTTGCAAAATTATCTCAATAAGAAGTGATCATGGTGGTGAATTCCAAACTGAGCATTTTGAAAAGTTTTATGAAGAAAATGGAATTAACCATAATTTTTAAGCTCCAAGAATACCTCAACAAAATGGTGTTGTGGAGTGGAAAAATAGATCTCTTGAAGAAGGAGCAAGAACTCTTCTTAATGAGACAAATTTGCCACAACATTTTTGGGCTGATGCAGTGAGCACTATTTGTTACACTTTAAATAGATTACTCATAAGGCCCATCTTAAATAAAACTCCTTATGAACTATACAAAGGTAGAAAACCAAACGTTTCACACCCTAGAGCTTTTGGTTATAAATGTTTTGTTTTAAACAATGGAAATGAGTCTCTTGGCAAATTTGATGCAAAGGCTGATGAAGCTATCTTCCTTGGATATTCATTATAAAGTAAAGCATATAGAGTTTTCAATAAAAGAACCTTATGCATGAAAGAATCTGTACATGTTATTTGTGATGAATCTAACTCCTCAAAAGAGGAAAAAAGCTGTGATAATGATGCAAGACCAATGGAAGACCATGTCAAAATCAATGAATCAAATGAGAAGAAAAAGGATAAATCAAATGAAAAGATTGATCCTTCAACGCCTACTCAAAAGCCTAAGGACTGGAGAACAACAAGAGATCTCTCCCTTGACAACATAATTGGCGAAGTAACTAAGGGAGTATCTATTAGATCTTCTCTCAGGAATTTATGTTGTGATGTGGCTTTTGTTTCTCAAATTGAACCTAAGAATATTGATCAAGCTTTACTTTATGAAAATTGGATGCTTGCTATGCATGATGAACTTAATCAGTTCAAGAGAAATGAAGTACATGAACTTGTTCCTAGACCTCATTGTCATAAGCCAATAGGCACCAAGTGGGTTTTTAGGAACAAACTTGATGAAAGTGGCATCATAGTTAGAAATAAAGCTAGATTGGTTGCAACGGGTTACAACCAAGAGGAAGGCATTGACTATGAATAAACCTATGCTCCAATAGCAAGGTTTGAAGCCATTAGATTGCTGTTTGTATTTGCATGTTTGATGGATTTCAAATTATTCCAAATGGATGTAAAGAGTGCCTTTCTTAATGATTATATAGTGGAGGAAATCTATGTTGATCAACCTCCTGGTTTTGTTGATTTTAAACATCCAAATCATGTTTTCAAACTCAAGAAAGCTCTCTATGGCTTAAAGCAAGCTCCTAGGTCCTGGTATGAAAGATTGAACAACTTTCTACTTAGCCATTCCTTCATAAGAGGACAAGTGGATAAAACATTGTTCATCAAGAAATTTGCCAATGACATATTACTTGTTCAAATATATGTTGATGATATTATTTTTGGTTCAACTAATAATTCCTTGTGCAAGGAATTCTCAATCTCTATGAAGAATGAATTTGAAATGTCAATGATGGGAGAATTAACATTATTCCTTGGACTTCAAGTGAAACAAATGAAGAATGGAACATTTTTGAGTCAAACAAAGTACTGCAATGAATTGATCAAGAATTTGACATGGAGAAAAGCAAGGATGCTGCAACTTCTATGACAACCACAACTTACCTTGATTCAGATGAAAAAGGCAAAAAGGTTGATAAGTCAAAATACAGAGGGGTGATTGGATCACTATTGTACTTGACTGCAAGCCATCCAAATATAATGTTGAGTGTGTGCTTATGTGCAAGATATGAAGCTAATCCAAAAGAATCACACCTCAGAACAGTTGAGAATCATTAAATACCTTAAATCAACTCCAAAAGTTGGTATATGGTATCCCAAAGGTGCATTACTGAATTTAATTGGTTACTCAGATTCTGATTTTGCAGGCTACAAATTAGATAGGAAAAGCTCAAGTGGAACATGCCATTTGTTGGGAAGTTCATTGATCTCATGGCACTACAAGAAACAATCTTGTGTTGCTCTATCAATAGCTGAGGTAGAGTAAGTACATTGCAGTTGGGATTTGCTGTGCTCAAAGCTTGTGGCTAAAGTAACAAATACAAGACTTTGGTGTTGAATTGAAAGAAATTCCTTTGCTATGTGACAACACAAGTGCTATTAACCTATCAAGAATCCAATAATGCACTCAAGGACAAAGCATATAGAGATCATACATCACTTTCTCGTAGATCACATTCAAATGGGTAATTGCTCAATTGAGTTTATTGATATATACAATCAATTGGCTGATATATTTACTAAACCCCTTGCTAGATGTAACGACTCGCCTCGTCGCTATGATATCACTAACTCTTAATCGTGCAAATTCAGATTTTAATGAAAATTCCATTAATTTGATTATGAAAATGGTAGTAAGTTTTTCGCAATAATACAGTCATCATACACACGATACAATTGCAATAATTGAATACATATGTATACATACATTAAATCAGTACTCATCATGCACATGTTTAGAACTTAATTTAGTTTTACAGGTATTTACAACTCAAAATATACATGTCCACAAAAAGAATTAAGGAACTAACTATGAAAGGGTTCATTAACAAAACACAACTCTTTACAAAAAGAATTCCAATGTCATCACATCGGCATGGTGGCTCCAACAAAAAGAAGATCTCCCTCCAAGGTCACCTACTGCTGCTCATCTGCTCACACGAACGAAAGTTCGCGATCATCACAGGTACCAACCACACGATACAACAAATGCAAGGGTGAGTTTTTTATATAAAACCAACAAGCATCAGATAACAGCAGGGGGAAAAAGACAAGACAAATCACTACAATTATTACCACGAACCCATCATTCCATTACACATTCAACAAAAAAACTCATCCAATGCATTCCACAACTCAAACAATCATGTTTAGAATGATGTATGCATCTGACTCATCACTCAGCATGCAATGTGGTACCATCCTCATGGAAATAGCCTCTCTCAGGAAAATGATGCAATAGCTCGTCGAGGTCACCCTGTCGTGCACTGGTCGCTCCCCCATGGTAATCAGCCCTGAGTCACAAGGGAGTTCCAAACAGAGTGATGCCCCCTAGTACCCTCGTACTTACTGCCACCATTATATTTCCATCCATGGAATATGAAGTATGAACATGGGCACCATCAATGCAATGACCATGGATATATAGGGAACGGAATTTTAACAATCCCTTTCTCTCTTGGGATGCTTAAAATTCGTAAACCCACCCTCGCAAGGTTATCCAACCGGTCAATGTATGACCCGACTAGGAACACATCCTTCCTTGCAAGGGTAACCAGTTATGTACCCCCCCCATGGGTATCCACATCACACAATGACATTGTTCACATCAACATCATCTCTCGTCAATGTCATTATCAACATCATCATCTTAATGTCATCAACAACATCAACATCATTTTATTTCAATATTATCATCACAAACATCAATATTCAACATCATCAACTATATCATCATTATCTCATTTCAACATCATCAACTCAATCAACATTATCTCATTTCAACATCATCATTAGCATCACAAACAATCACATTTTACATCTATATACCATATGCCTGAGATTCACATTCCCCAGGTCTTCAAACAATACAAACCTCATTCATTCACAATCCATATTACCACGAGACTGGTAATTTAGGAAAATTCTAAATTAAAGAGGAGGGCTACGTTATAGAAAACAAATCCTCATGCCCATTTAAAAATTTAGTAAAGAATTAAATGGAAGAACGCATTATAAAATTTTGGGCAGAGTCCTCTTTGTAATTAAGACTTTTCCCAAAAATCCAATCATTACAACAACAACATCATTCACAGTTTTATCCATCAACAAGCAAATTCATCGAATCCCATTAGTTAAAAACTTAGTTTTTCTTGAAGAACCAACACATAACAGGGATAGGCATCTTCATAGTTGGACTCCCTGACCCCCAACTATGGTATCAAAACTATAACGAAATAATAAATGCCCCTTACTTGCTATATCCCTCTGTTATCTCCTTGAAACGTCGTTTTGGGATCTCTCAAGTTCACGTGCTTTGGTCCAAACGCAGAGCTCTATATACCAAATTGAAGATAATTTAGTATAGATTTCAAAAGCAAGGCTAACATTGGCATTCGAGGTCAAATACCCACTCAAATTTAAAAAGGGCTAAAATGGTGTTTTGGGAGTTGACACTAATAGAAGCTTAAACTAGCTAGAAGAAGACACAGGAAACCAAGATTACCTCAAGGAAACCAAGAAAGAAATATTTGGAAGCTCCATTCTCTACCAAAACTTCGAGAATAGTTTCGAAGATTTCGTTTCGATTAAAGGGTTCTTAAATTAACTGCTGAACCCATAGCCATTAAGTTTTCCGAAATCTACCTTGCAATAGAACCCAATCTTCAAGCAAACTTCAAGAACACATAAGCTTCTAGCACTCCTTGAAATTGGGGTTGTTTAGGAGTTTATAATTGCAGAAATGGAAGATGGAAGAAAGGTTAGGGATGAAGCTGAAGACACCATGGATAAGCTCTCCAATAAGTCTAGGAAGAATCACCACAATAGCATTGGGAAACCATTGATAAGACTCAAGAAGTTCTTGAACAAGAACAAGAGAGAAACTCTCACAACAATTTTCAGCATTTTATTAATGAGCCAAAGTTAGTTACATTCAGTTTTGGCACCTTATATAGGCCATGAAATTACAAGCTAAATGTCACTAAAATGTAAGGAAAATACAAATTGAAATGAAGCCTAAATGAAGCTTAAAGTGCAAGCTTTCCCCAAGTGACCTTTGGCTTCCCAAACATGTGCAGTTACAGTTTTAGACTGAAATAATCAATTAATTCGCACTTGTAATCGATTAACACAAAGCTATTTACCATTTTCAGGCTTGTGTAATCGATTACAGGAGTCCTATAATTGATTAAAGCAGTCAAGCACTGAAATAATCAATTACACATGCCATTTAATCGATTAAAGCAGTAAGACATTGTTCCTGTTTGCAACTGAAATGTTGTAATCGATTAAAACAGTGACAAACCTATTTACAAGTGTTTTTATTGAATTTCTTCTAACATGTGCTGGAAGTTATTGAATTAAATTGGATTTGAGACATCAAAATCTAGCTCTTGTCATCTTTGAATTGGTGTGCATCTTCATGCTTACCTAAGTTAGCTTGAATGTGGTCTTGAAGTGCTTGAATCCTAGCTCTTGTCATTGATCCTTTGAAGCTCACCAAAGGAAGTGCTTCAAGCTCTCCTTCTAGACCTTTGGCTTGTCTTGGACCTCCATCATCCCCTCCTTCTTGAAAAGAACTTGTCCTCAAGTTTGCCTCCTCACTTGTACCTACATCATACAAAGAAACATCACAAACATTGAAAGTATTACTCACACCATACTCACTAGGCAATTCAAGTTTGTAAGCTTGTTGTTGATCCTCTTTAGAATCTTGAAAGGTCCATTGCCTCTAGGTTGAAGCTTGGATTTCCTTTCATGAGGAAATCTATCCTTTCTTAAATGAAGCCACACTAAATCTCCTTCATTAAAGATCATTTGCCTCTTGTGCTTATTGGCTTGCTTTGCATATTGTTCCATCTTTCTCTCCACATTTGCCTTCACTTGTTCATGCAGCTTTCTAACATAAGATGCTTTAGACAAAGCATCATGATTAACCATCGAAGAAGTGTTAGGTAAAGGCAATAAATCAAAAGGAGTTAAAGGATTAAGCCATAAACATTTTCAAAAGGAGATAAAGAAGTAGTCTTGCAAACTACTCTATTGTAAGCAAACTCAACGTGAGGTAGACACTCCTCCCAAGTTCTCAAATTACCCTTGATGTAGCATTTAATGAAAAGTTGATGAAAACAAGAGTTTTGTTAACTACATCGGTTTGGCCATCCGTTTGTGGGTGACAAGTTGATGAAAACAAGAGTTTTGTACCAAGCATACCCCACAATGTCTTCCAAAAGTGGCTAAGGAACTTTGTGTCTGTATCACTCACTATGCTTCTTGGCAATCCATGTAGTCTCACCACTTCTTTGAAGAAAAGGTTAGCAACTTCACAAGCATCATCACTCTTATGACAAGGTATGAAGTGTGCCATCTTTGAGAACCTATCAACAACAACAAAGATAGAATCCTTTCCCCTCTTGGATCTTGGAAGGCCAAGCACAAAATCCATAGAAATGTCAACCCAAGGGGAGTTAGGAATAGGCAAAGGTGTATACAAACCATGAGGCATTAATCTAGATTTAGCTTGATGACAAGTAATGCATTGAGAAATAAGCTTATGCACATCATGCCTCATTTTTCCCCAAAAGAAATGTTCATATAAACTAGCCAAAGTTTTGTCCACACCAAAGTGCCCCATCAAATTATTCTCATGAGCTTCCCTAATGAAAAGTTCTCTCAAAGAGCTTTTAGGAACACACAATCTTTTGTCCTTGAACAAGAAATCATCATGTCTAAAATATCCTTGATGAGCCCCTTTCTCACACAAAGAAAAAATACTAGAGAAGTTATGATCACTTGCATACAATTCCTTTATGTGATTAAAACCAAGCAATTTAGTTTCAAGTATAGAAATCAAACAATGCCTTCTTGATAAGGCATCCGCCACCACATTCAACTTTCCTTACTTGTGTTTAATTACATAAGGAAATTGTTCAATGAACTCAACCCACTTAGCATGTCTCTTGTTGAGTTTGCCTTGACTTTTCAAATATTTAAGAGATTCATGATCACTATGTATCACAAATTCCTTAGGTAAAAGATAATGTTGCCAAGTTTGCAATACTCTCACAAGTGCATACAATTCTTTATCATAAGTGAAATAGTTCAAACATGAACCCTTCAATTTCTCACTAAAATAAGCAATAGGATGTTTATCTTGAATTAAAACCCCCTAATGCCCACATTAGATGCATCACATTCTAATTCAAAGGAAGCATTAAAATTAGGCAACACAAGAATAGGTGCATGAGACAATTTATCCTTCAATGTTTGGAAAGCAATTTCATGCTCTTGCTTACAAGAGAAGCTCATGATTTTCTTCATCAATTCATTCAAAGGAGAAGCAATGATGCTAAAATCCTTGACAAATCTCCTATAAAAGCTTGCTAAACCATGAAAACTTCTAACATCTTTCACAATTGTAGGAGTTGGCCACTCCATGATGGCTTTCACTCTTGATCCACTTGGACTCCTTGAGCACCTACTACAAAACCTTATGGTGATGTTGTTGATTGCCCTACAATCCATACACATTCTCCAAGTTCCCTCCTTCTTAGGCACAAGAATAATAGGCATAGCACAAGGGCTCATGCTCTCATGGATCCACCCTTTTTCAAGTAGCTTCTCCACTTGTGTTTGTATCTCCTTTGCTTCCATTGGTGAAGTCTTATAAGCTGGCCTATTAGGGAGTGAACAACCGGGAATCAAATCAATTTGATGCTCTATGCCTCTCAAGGGAGGCAAGCCATTAGGAACTTCCTTTGGAAAAACATCTTGATATTCTTCCAAAAGGGATTGCATAGCTTTGGGCAATTTTTCACCTTCCTTTCCAACATGTAAACAAAGAGAGTTAGGAAGCATATAATAAAGAGGTTGTTGTACCAGTAACACTCTCTTAATTTGCCTTTCACTCAAGAACAAGCTCTCTTTAATCTCATGATTTTTTTTGTTATCATTTTCTTTTTCCTTTCCTTTTTTTCTCACTAGTTTTTCTCTTTGGTATCTCACTTTTCTTCTCTTTTTTAGGTGCAGTATTTTTTTTCAACTCCTCAATTCTCTTTTCTTTCATCTTTATTTGATCCTCACACACTTGTCTAGGAGTCAAAGCCCTCAAAATAATTTTCTTGCCTAGGTGCTCAAACTCAAAAGTGTTCTCCATGCCATTGTGTATCACTTTTCTATCATATTGCCATGGCCTACCAAGAAGGATATGACCAGCCTCAATTGGAACAATATCACAAAGAACATTATCATGATAAGCATTAATAGAAAAAGGAATGAGCACTTGAGAATTTACCACCACTTCTCCACTTTCACTAAGCCATTGTAGCTTGTATGGCTTTGGATGCTTTGTGGTTGGCAAGTGTAATTTCTCCACAAGTCTTGTACAAGCCACATTGGTGCAGCTCCCACCATCAATGATAAGTGAGCATACCTTGTCTTTAACCAAGCACCTTGTGTGAAAAATATTTTCTCTGAGTCTCTTCTTTTTCTAGGCAAAAATTGCTCAACATTCTCCTTACCATCAAGATATCACCTTCTTCGGCCTCTACTAGTGTGAGTTCTTTTTCTTCTTCACTTGAAGAACTATTTGAGTCACTTGAAGACTCACTCCTTATGCCTCCATCCTCAAGCAAAATCATAGTCCTCTTGTTAGGACATTGGGAAGCAATGTGACCCTTGCCAAGACACTTAAAACACTTGATATTGCCTGATCTTCTTGGAGTTGGCTCCACAATTTTTTTGCTTGAACTTCCCACCTTTTCTTCTTTATTTTTCTCATGAGAAACCTTCTTTTTAGGCTTGTCCTTCCAGCTGTAAGTTGCAGCCCCATTTGAGAATTTGGAAGCATTTCTCCTCTTTAATTGTTGTTCCACCCTTTGAGCTTTGTGGACTAGCTCATCAATTGTTGCATATGAATGTAGCTCCATCACATCTTGAATTTCTCTATTCAAGCCATGAAGGAACCTAGCCATAGTGGCTTCTTGAACTTCCACAATTTCAGCCCTTATCATCATCAATTCCATTTCCTTATAATATTCATCAACACTCTTGTAACCTTGGAAATGTCTTTGTAGCTTGTTATGGACTTCTCTTGCATAATAAGTTGGAACAAATCTTCCTCTCAAGCATGCCTTCAAGTCATCCCAATTTGTCTCCTCATCCTCCCTATATCCACTTGAATTTGGTTCCACCATATCAAAGCATAACAACCAAATTCTAAAGTTGCTAGAGTAACTTTCCTTTCTTTAGCAAAATGTTGGCATGAGAAAATTTGTTCTACTTTCATCTCCCTCTCAAAATACTCTTTTGGATCATTATTATCAAGGAGTTTTGGAATTTTTATTTTCATTCCATTCAATCCTCTATTCCTCCCATCTCTCTCTTCTCTTCTCACCCTCTAATCTTCATCATCTCTATTTTGCCTCCTAGGATTGTATCTCCTATTTTCTCTTCTACCATTATTTTCTCTCCAATCCTCCCTCGCACTCCTCTCATCATAATAATTTCCTCCATGAGAAGAAGCATACTCACTCAACCTCCTACTACTATGAGCCTCTCCATCCACACTTCTCATTGGATGACTCCTCCTTTGTGTCCCCTTTTGAAACTCTTCAAACCTTGCATCTATTTTGGTTTGAAAGTCTTTCATTTGTTTTGTCATGGCTTTTATTAACCCAGAGGTCCTAGGTGACAAAGCCTCTCCTCCACTTGAACTCATCCTTCAAAAAAAATGGTTAGCAAAAACACAAGCATATAAGGAAATTCTCACAACTCTCTAAGTGTTTGCCACTCTTCATTTGGGCTCTTTCTATAATGTTCTCTCTTGCCTTTTTCCACTCTTATTCCTCTCTATAGTTCTTAAGCAAAAACTTCTAATCAAATCAAGCCTCTTTACTATAGTGAAATAGGAAATGATTCTAGGCTAGACTCAAGAGTCCAAAGAACAAGAAAACTCTAAGACAAAACCTTGGAAATTATTAAGAGACAAGCAACAAATTAAAATTTAGAAAAGCACAACTCAACTTGGAATTTAATGAGACAACTCAAGGAATACTATGGCTGTACCAAACTGTACAAGAAGGATATGCCAAGTAAATTCAATTGCTAGAAACCAAATTTCATCAAATTTGCATGTCATACAAGTTCACTTGAATTTTTTGTTCAACAGAAATTTTGGAACTTGTAATTTTGTAACTTTGCTTCTAAATTCTGTTTTTCTTTAACTTTTTCTAGCCACTAATCAATAATGTCTTTGGCTGTACCAATATGATATCACTCGATGTATTTTTCTTTTGCTTTTGATTGTTTCTTTCACAAAACTTTTTTTAGCTTTTGTTTTTCTTTTGAACAAGTTCAAAAATTCTTAAAGAAATTCAATGAATCACTAAAATATGATGTATAACAATTGTAAAATTTGCTTCTAACAACTCAATTCAATTTAGGCATGAGAGTAGAATCAAAACAAGTGGTTACACAACACAAAAATACTGCAAACAAAAGTTGACAAGAATCAAAGCTAGAAAATTAGAAAAATATCAAGAACACATGAAGAACATAAGAATATGAGATCACATAGAACTTGAAGAAAAAACTAAGGTTTTGTGGCTGAACACACGACAAGCCCACACCACCAAGAATCAAAGGAAAACAACAAGAAACAAGGAATTGAAATGGATTTCCATTTTTGGATTTGATGCAGAATTTTACCTTTGAAGAAATTCTAAAACTGAACTTGAAGAAGAATTCTACAAGGATTAGGCTCTAGATACCAAATGAAGTAACAGCTGAACCCATAGCCATTAAATTTTCCCAAATCTACCTTGCCATAGAACCCAATCTTCAAGCAAACTTCAAGAACACACAAGCTTCTAGCACTCCTTGAAATTGGGGCTGTTTAGGAGTTTATAATTGCAGAAATGGAAGATGGAAGAAAGGTTAGGGATGAAGCTAAAGACACCATGGAGAAGCTCTCCAATAAGTATAGGAAGAATCACCACAATAGCATTGGGAAGCCATTGATAAGACTCAAGAAGTTCTTGAATAAGAACAAGAGAGAAACTCTCACAACAATTTTCAGAATTTTATTAATGAACCAAAGTTAGTTACATTCAGTTTTGGCACCTTATATAGGCCACGAAAGTACAAGCTAAATGTCACTAAAATGTAAGGAAAATGCAAATTGAAATGAAGCCTAAATGAAGCTTGAAGTGCAAGCTTTCCCCAAGTGACCTTTGGCTTCCCAAACATGTGCAGTTGAAGTTTCAGACTGAAATAATCGATTAATTCGCACTTGTAATTGATTAAAACAGAGCTATTTACCTTTTTAGGCTTGTGTAATCGATTATAGGACCCCAAAATCCAGCTCTTGTCATCCTTGAATTGGTGTGTATCTTCATGCTTGCCCAAGTTAGCTTGAATGTGGTCTTGAAGTGCTTGAGTCCTATCTCTTGTCGTTGGTCCTTTGAAGCTCACCAAAGGAAGTGTTGCAAGCTCTCCTTCTAGACCTTTGGCTTGTCTTGGACCTCCATTAGTTCCTCTTCGTGCGATGGTCCAACAGCAAGAAACAGCGGCTCGTGGCTGTCATCGGTGGTCGTGGCTGGTGGGGAGCTTGGGAGATGTTTGGAAGAAGAAGAAGCTCCATTTTCGTGATCTAGACGCTGCTATACGCATTTATCACCACCTTGACTCACTCAGATGAGCAAAAATGCCTGTAAAATTCACCTGGGCGAGCTGACCCAATTTTAAAATTTTTGCTTCTGTGAAAAAATTAATTTCTCATGTTCCAGACGTTATTTTAACAAACCCAACGGTCAAAAGTTACATATGTGGGTTAGGAACCTACCTTTAAAATTTGAAGGTGATCCAAAGGTTAACCAAAGAATGGTGATTTTACTAAAACAGGTTTCTGGTCAAACTCGGAATCACTCAATTTTGATCGCAGCTCAAATAAACTTCGCACAACCTAACATACATACCAAGCAATTACACTAGGGTAAAATGCACAACAAATAAACCAATCTAATTTAATCAAACAATCACAACAAATACATCAAATATCTATTTTCAGTTATCAAAATTTCAGGGTTTTACACTAGAGATAGATTCTATGCTCTTAGGAACATGCTTGGAATTCTTGATGAATCTAATATTTGATAGCATGCTTATGATGTGTCAGATTACATGAAATTCAACTCATAAATTCATTATGCATCACATTTGACTAAAATACAAATTCTGATAAATGGCACTATTCATGCTGCATAATTCTTTGTTGTAATCGATTACGCTCTCAAATTAATCGATTACATGATGCTTAAAGGAAATTTCGAGTTAAAAACTCTTTGGAGTAATTGATTACAACAATGTATTAATCGATTACATGATGCTTAAGGGCTATTTTCAAATTAAGAACTGAGTAATCAATTACGTCCTCGAATTAATCGATTACACTAAGCTCAGAGGCATACTTCATGTAACGACCCTGTATGCATGCGGTTCATTAACATTATAATATGGTCTTAAGCACAGCAATTACTTAAGTAAACACAGAAGCATAGAAATAATAAGACGTCATCTTACGTCACACAATACAACTAAAACATTATGTATAGAATTTGTATACATCCCGGTACCCGGGTTCTGCTCTCAAAAGATACATCATAGTACAAACCTATGCCGGGTTACAAAAGTACAACAAAAATTGAGTCAACAGACTCGCAAAAGACCGCCTCCCAAAATCCGCTTCCTCAAACCCGGCCTTGTCCTCTTGTCCGGGATCCTCAATTAGTAGCCAACTCGGTCTCGGCCTACCTGGCCTATCAATTGCGATCCACCGAACAACCCCTACTCGGGTCTCTTGCCCCGGACCTCGTCCCCCGCTCCTTGGCTATCACCTGCAGTAAATATAATCCCCAATCAGGGTGAGATACAAATCTCAGTAAACTCAGGGTTCTTGGATACTCACCTCCCCCTGGTTCACTTCCACAGTACATAGCATTTAAATAGGCCTTACAATAACATAGCAAACCCGGTCTTTTAATAAAAACATAGCCATCCTGGCTTTTATAAAAACATAGTCATCCCGACTTTTATAAACATCACATGTATATAATCACACCCACGTGCCATTCCAGCACAAATATACAAGTTCACCAGTGCACATCTCATGCACAAATGTATATCTTGATATACAAGGTCACCAGTGCACATCTCATGCACAAATGTATATCAACCGTGCACATCTCATGCACTCGGACGTATATGAATTTTCGAGAAGCTCATTCCGGATGAGTCTTACACTCTCATATATGGTCCGCTTCCCTGGCCAGAGGGCTTCCTCAACCACAATACAAACATCACAGTGCAAATCATTTACATGTATGTTTCAATCAAGAATCAGTAACACACAATTTAAATACACGCACTGCATCATACAATAACCATAAATTCACAGGAGTATGATGGAACACAATCAAGGGATACAAACTCCCCAAGAACAGAGAGCTTACCTTCTCTGATCACCGCACCGGCTCTCTCAGCCTCGTGCTCCCAATCACCGATATCTCATTTATCACGCCCTACACTAGGCAAGAAAGATATCAAGAACGGTTTTCAACCGTTTCATGAAAAGAACCCAGTTCTTTTCTTGATCTCAAGCATAACCAACTAACCATTGACTTGTAAACCCCACAAATATCTATCTGAGCATAACAAAATACCCAAAACCCAGAAAAGTTAGCTTTCAAGGTTGAACCTTCATCACAACAACCTCCTAAGCATACTTTTCCAAAGAAACATCACTCAAAACCAACCCTAACTCATATGGGTCATTTTTCCTCTCAAAACCTAAACTCAAAAGATACTATGAAAGTTACATATCTTACCTTAAAAACCACAAGGAAG
Organism: Glycine latifolia; assembly: GCA_013407115.1. Taxonomy (NCBI): domain Eukaryota; kingdom Viridiplantae; phylum Streptophyta; class Magnoliopsida; order Fabales; family Fabaceae; genus Glycine; species Glycine latifolia. The sequence goes on along the minus strand of QARZ01041119.1, from coordinate 9,431 downwards.
GATAGAGGAGAACTTCTCCAAGCTTAGATGTCCTTAACGTGCCTTCTAACTCTTAAAGGTTGAAACTTTAACTTTCTTTTATAGAAATGATCTCTTTGCCTGATGATTTTCACAACTAACAAAGGTTGGAAACTAGTCTGTATGGTGATACTCTTTAATTCTTACATTGGAGGTGAAGGTGTTTAGATTAGGGAATGGTTATCTAGGAAGCTTTTTTCTTACTTTAACAATGGAGGAAGTATGGAATAAAAGAGAGAAAGTGTTTTAGCAAAGACAGTGAAAATAAAATTTCTACTGAAATATCTCACTCATGCATATCTTAAATATCCTGAAAATTGACACGCGTCAGATCGTAATATGAGGATCTTCCCGCGTTAAAACAACTGGCAAAGAGTCAACACATGTCACTTGTGTAAAGTGAATATGTAGAGATATTTGACTGTTGGGTTGGGTCTACTGTTTGGCAAGTCAATTTATTATACCTCATACAGGTTACGTATGACTTCCTAAGTTCTCTAAACCTTACTGACTGTTTGGGTTCCCGAGCACTCATTCCAACCACAAGGCTAAGTTCGGGTTAAACACCAAGTACTGACTGTTTTGATCGCTTATAAAACTCACGTAATCGATTGCATATGAACTCGTCTTTGGTACTATAGTACATCTAAGGTTCTGCCCTCCTCCGACCTCATCCGATCTAATCCGAGTTCCTAACTTGGTACTTCACAAGTCCAAGATTCCTCCTAACTGTTGAGTCTAAAGGAAGCTGCAAGGAGATTGAACCAAGGTTGAAGACTTATTTTTTGTTTTAGCTTTTTACATGCCCAATCATTTTGATGGCATTTGTAATTTGTCTAAGTGGTTCAAGTTAAAAACCTTGTGATCTTTCATTAGCATGTGCTTTCTCATGATTATGCATTCATTTTTCAAATCTTAAAAGAAATCAAAATGGTTTTACAAAATGCTATGTTCTCAAAGGCTAAGTTCTTTAAAAAAGCAAATCTTACTGCTTTAATCAATTACACAAGAAGTTTAATCAATTAAAGACATTCAAACTTTTCTGGAAAAGCCTTGAAGAACAGTTTAATCGATTACATGCTCATTTTAATCGATTACATAGTGTTTTATGAAAAACCATGCATTACTGGAATAATCGATTACCTCCTTACGTAATCGATTATCTTAACTCATTTTGAAATGATGCATTCTGGCTTAATCGATTACCATTTCCAGTAATCGATTACACAGGCTATTTTTTGAATTTCGGCTTTACTGACTTAATCGATTACTGTACAGATTAATCGATTATTGTGTTCATGAAACCATTTCCAGAAAGCTAATGAACAATTTAATTGATTATCTAGTTGGTCTAATCGATTACATATGGCAATTTAATCGATTACACTAGCGGATTAATCAATTATTGTCAGTTAATTCTATTTTTTATAAAACTTGGTGAGTCATTTTCTTATAAATAGACATTGAACAATTTAATCATTACAAGAGTGACTTACCTAAGAGTTTCTGAGTTTTCATAAGTGCCCAAAATACTGTTTTACTTAGTGTTCAAACAACATCTTTTGTGATCAAGATTTCTGAGTTTTTAGAGAAGATGTTTTAAAGAAAGAAGGTTTTCAAGAGTGTGTTTCTGATATATTATTCTTTACAACCTGAAAGGTTTGGTAATCTCATTCCATTTCATTCATTCATGCATGGAAGATCTCAGGTTGTGTTTATCTTGAACCTTTCTTTTTAGAAGTTCTGAAAATTTTTGTTGTATTGTGACATATCATTGTATTTCTTTTCAAGCTTGCTAGAGTAGAGTTCTCTAGGGTCAAGATTCTAAGTAGGGTTCTCATTATCTTGGTGACTTGTATTCTAATAGGGTTTTAGAATCTTGGATGCTTCGGATACCATCGGAACTTATCAAAATACAAAACATGATTGGATTAATCTTCCGAAATATAAAAACAACATTCATACAAGTAATAAATACTATGTAACTAGGTTTTAGGGCAAGTTTATAGACAAAGTTATTGAAATCGAAAGATAAGTGCCAGTATTTGATATCAGTGCTTCAAGTGTGGTAAGCCCAGGCATATCGCTGCTGACTTCAGACAGAGAGGCCCGATTTGCTTTAACTGTAAGGAGAAGGGTCACATCCAAAGGGATTGCCCGCACCCCGAGAGAGAGCGGAATGGCGGAGGCCAACAGAGCCAACCCGGACAACCGAGGACCACGGGAAGAGTCTTCACTCTTAGTGGTGCTGAAGCCTCGAACTCCTGAGATCTAATCCAAGGTAAATGTTTTATAAACGGAATTCCTTTTGATGACTACCAAGACATGAATGCTTGGTTTGGATCGTTTCTGGAATTGCAAGCTTTAAGACTCCATGAATGGTGCTTTAAAACTCAAATAGAAAAATGGAGAAGATTAAGGAATGATTAAGAATGACGCCACGATCCACAAATGGAACGATAAGTCGGAGGAGGATTCGCCACAAAGGAAAGCTTCCTTGATAAGAATCAATTTGGTTTCAATCAAGAACCAACAAGAGGCTAAGCTCCCAATTCAAGCAAATTCTTAATTTCTATTCATCAAAGTGTCCTAGAAATATCAATATTTGAGTACTTATAGATTTAAGCCTAAAAATGCATAGTTTGGGCCTATTTTAAGTCCACATTGAGACCCATTACACAAATAAGAAATTACTAAATTACGACATTACGAAAATTACGAAAACTAAGAAAACTACGAAATTACGAAAGCTACGAAAGGAATTCTGAAGCAAGCTCTCCTACAATATTCAAGGTGCTCCAATTCATCTCCTTGTGTATTCCTCCATCCTTGTCCTTGTTAAATAGTCCAACCATGATTCTCTTGGTCATCTCTTCCTGTAGAAATTTGGTTTTAGACCTTGTCATGGGTCCTTCAAATCTCACCAAAGGAAGTGCTTCAAGCTCTCCTTCTAGACCTTTGGCTTGGAATGGACCTCCATCATCATGATCCTTAGATAGTCCTCTATCACCTTTACTCGTGCTTTTTGATTCCAGTGTGACCCATTCTTTCATATCCTGGTGTGTGTAAAACCACTTAACCTTTCTGTGTCTTCTTTAAAATATGAGCTTGTGGTTGAGACCTCGACAAATGGGTCTGTGTTGACTTCCGAGGTATGTTTAGACTACCTTGTGGAAATTTCTAATAGAAAATTCCGGGTTGATCTGGTTTGTTTGCCTCTTAGCCAGATACGTTATTTTGGGTATGGACTGGTTATCTTCTAACCAGGTCTTGCTAAACTGCTATGATAAAATGGTCGTGTTTGGCAACTTGGATGTGAGAGAAAAATGGGTGTTCATCTCGGCCAACCGGGTTATGTCATCATTGAAAGAATATGCTCAAGTATACATGATCTTATCGAACTTGGAGGTAGAGATTGAGGTCCCTCTAGCCGACCTCCCTGTTGTGAGAGAGTTCCTGGGAGTGTTTCCTGAGGATGTATCTGGGTTACCACCTGAGAGAGAGGTGGAGTTCTCCATAGATTTGGTGCCTGGAGCCGGACCTATATCTGTAGCCCCCTATAGGATGTCTCCCTTAGAGTTAGCCGAGCTTAAGAAGCAATTGAAAGAATTGTTGGATAAGCAGTTTGTGCAGCCTAGTGTATCTCCATGGGGAGCACCCGTGTTGTTAGTGAAGAAGAAGGATGAGACTATGAGGTTGTGTGTGGACTACCGTCAGCTGAATAAGGTGACGATTAAGAATAAGTATCCTTTGCCTAGGATAGACGATCTTATGGATCAACTGGTAGGGGCTTGTGTGTTTAGTAAAATATATCTTAGGTTGGGTTACCATTAGATCCGAGTTAAGTCTGAGGATATTCCCGAGACCGCTATTAGAACCCGATATGGTCATTATGAGTACTTGGTTATGCCCTTCGGGGTGACCAACGCTCCTGGTGTGTTCATGGACTACATGAATAGGGTCTTTCACCCATACCTTGATAGCTTTCTAGTAGTCTTCATAGATGATATCCTGGTATATTCTAAAGACCAGAGAGGAGCATGAAGAGCACTTGTGGATTGTGCTGTAGACCCTTAGTGATAGACAACTATGTGCTAAGTTGTCTAAGTGTGAGTTCTGGTTATAGAAGGTAAGTTTTCTAGGGCACGTGATATCACAATGTGGTATAGCTGTAGATCCTTCTAAGGTGGAGGTCGTCCTCAAGTGGAGAGAGCCCCAAGTCCGTGTTCGAGATTAGAAGTTTTCTAGGCTTGGCCGGGTATTACAGAAGATTTATAGAAGGTTTCTCCAAGATAGCCTTACCTTTGACCAAGTTGACTCATAAGAGTCAAGTGTTTGTGTAGGATGACCAGTGTGAGCTTAGCTTTCAGACTCTTAAGGTAAAGTTAACAACCGCACCCGTGTTAGTTTTGCCTAACCTAGGAGAGCCCTTTGAGGTGTATTGTGACACAGCCATGACGGGATTGGGCGGGGTGTTGATGCAGAGTGCCCGAGTTGTGGCCTATGCTTCCAGGCAGCTTAAGACACATGAAAGGAACTACCCTACCCATGATTTGGAGTTAGCTGCTGTGGTGTTTGCCCTTAAGGTATGGAGATATTATCTTTTTGGCTCCAAGTTCGAGGTGTTTAGTGACCATAAAAGCCTTAAGTATCTGTTCAGCCAGAAGGAGTTGAACATGCGTCAGAGGAGATGGCTAGAGTTCCTTAAGGATTATGATTTTGAGCTTAGTTATCATCCCGGCAAGGCCAACGTAGTGGCCAAAACGCTTTAAGTAGGAAATCTCTTCATGTGTCCGCATTGATGATTAGGGAGCTCTTGGAGCGGTTTAGAGACCTTAGTCTAGCATGTGAGCTTACCCTTAATGGCATGGTAGGAGCCTTCCGGATTTCGAGCGGACTGCTAGAGGAGATTCGAGAAGGGCAGGGGTCCGACCCTTTTCTGAAGACCCAACTAGAAGCCATAGCATCAGGGAGTGATAGTAGTTTCCATGTGGGACCGGATGGAGTTTTGAGACTTCAAGGAAGGGTCTGTGTCCCCAACCTATCCGGGCTTAGGAAGGTGATCCTAGAGGAGGGGCATAGGAGTAACCTAAATATCCACTCCGGTGCCACCAAAATGTACCAAGACCTGAAGACTATGTTTTGGTGGCCGAACATGAGGAGGGATATTAGTGAGTTTGTATACGCGTGCTTGGTCTGTCAGAAAGCTAAGGTAGAACACCAGAGATCATCGGGTAAGTTACAACCCTTGGAGATACCCCAGTGGAAGTGGGATAGTATCTCCATGGATTTTGTTGCGGGTTTGCCTAGTACCCGGGCTGGGTTAGATTCTATCTGGGTTATTGTTGAGAGATTGACTAAGTCTGCTCACTTTATCCCCATCAACATCTGGTTTTCCTTAGAGAAGTTGACCTCCCTATATATTACCGAGATTATCTGGTTGCACGGGGTGCCCTCTAGCATAGTATCTGACTGGGACCCGAGGTTCACTTCTAGATTTTTGGAAAGTTTGAACAAGGCATTAGGAACCCGGCTCTGGCTAAGTTCGGCCTATCACCCTCAGACTGACGGGCAGACTGAACGAACCATTCAGTCTCTAGAAGACCTTTTGAGGGCATGTGTTTTAGAACAAGGGGGTAGCTGGGATAGTTTCCTACCACTGATAGAGTTCACCTACAACAACAGTTTTCACTCTACCATTGGCATGGATCCCTACAAGGCCCTGTATGGTAGAAGGCGTAGGACACCCTTATGTTGGTTGGAACCCGGCGAGAGCCTTATGCTAGGGCCCGAGGTGGTACAACAGACGACCGAGAAGGTCAGGTTGATCCAAGATAAAATGAGAACGACCCAGAGTAGGCAAAAGAGCTATCATGACAGGAGGAGGAAAGACCTAGAGTTCGAGGTCGGTGATCATGTATTCTTGAGGTCACCCATGGACTGGGGTCGGCCGAGCATTGAAATCCTGGAAACTCACACCCCGGTTTGTTGGTCCTTTCCAAATTCTAAAGAGAGTCGGCCCCGTCGCCTACCAAATTGCCTTACCCCCGTCCCTTTCCAATCTCCATAATGTATTCCATGTGTCCCAGCTTCGTAAATACGTTCATGATCCTTCTCGTGTGGTTGCATTGGACGATATTCAAGTAAAGGAAAACCTGACATATGAAACACTGCCTTTGAGGATTGAGGATCGGTGGACGAAGCATCTAAGAGGAAAAGAAATTCCCCTGGTCAAGGTAATCTGAGGAGGTATATTTGGAGAAGATGCGACATGGGAACTTGAAAGCCAGATGCGGGAAGCCTACCCAGCTTTGTTTACACCAGGTAATTTCGAGGACGAAATTCCTAAAAAGATGGGAGAGTTGTAACGACTCGGATTACAAGTCGATTAGTGAATGTTTGATGTGTGTATTATATTAATTAATTATATGTTTTAGTGTATGTTTAATTACTGTCCTGAGTGCTTTGTCTTAGGTTGCGTGCTTGATGGGTGATGGGACGTAAGTCAACACTGCTGTGTTGTGGTTGCTGGCTGTGCACGTTAAGTGAACGTGCTTTGTCAGCCATGTTTATAAGCAGCGGACTGGCACAGCAGAAAGTGCTCTTCCTTACCCCAACTCTTGTGTTTTTCCTCCGTTCTCTCTCTCAAACTCACCTAGAAACCTTTCTTCCTCAGCCCTTCTGTGTTACTTTTAACCTGTGAGAACCACCACTGAATCCTGACGTCGAGACAGACCTCGTGGCCAGAACGAAAGCTTAGGACAAACCGTCGTAAAGCTCGTGAATGAACCTCTGGTTAGGTAAAGGGAGCTTATCATGTCTGGTAACAGTTTCAGGTAGCATGGTTGAGGACCAGAGAGTCCGACCAGGGCGGTGGTTGCATGTCCTATGTGTGTGTTGTTTTCCAGAAAGTCGTATCTTTGAATGAACGGAATGGGTTATGTTTTACGTTTGTTGATTGGTGTTTTGTGTTGGTATTAAATGGTATCTGGTGTGGTGTTTGATGGTATTCTGGGAAAAGGGGAGTTGGTGTTGTAAGAACTCACCATGCATGTGTGTGGAGTTGGCATTTTGATGTTGAAAAGTTCCCAAGACACTTTGCAGAAGTGTTCGTGAAGGTGCTGAATACCGGGCAGGGTTTAGCCGAGTTATATATATGTGTGTGTGCTTGTGATGTCGGCTGCCGAGATGGGTTGGCCGAGTTGTATATATATGTGCTTGTGATGTCGGCTGCCGAGATGGGGGTTGGCTAAGTTGTATATATATGTGCTTGTGATGCCGGCTGCTGAGATGGGTTGGCCGAGTTATATATATGTGCTTGTGATGTCGGCTGCCGAGATGGGTTGGCCGAGTTGTATATATATATGTAGTGTTTGTGGATGACGTATGTGAATTTTGTTGAGGTCAGCCTATGTGACGGCTTGAGACGTCTATACCTTGATAGGGCCAAGAGGCTATGTATAAACACGTGAGATGTTGGGACCGAGTGGTAAACCTTGCAAGGACCGCAGTCTATGCATCAGTGAGCCCGTGTTGGGGCGGCCCTCGTTTGGGGCAGTATGTATGTAACATGGGAGGGTATGGAGATCCTAGCTAGGACGGGAAGTTCTTGTGCCAGGCCATACGTTGATGGTGCCCATGAGAGACATACTTGTTTGTAGCTCGTGTTGGGGCGACCCTCATTTGGGGCAGTATGTATCTAACATGGGAGGGTATGGAGATCCTAGCCAGGACGGGAAGTTCCTGTGCCGGGCCATACGTTGATGGTGCCCATGAAAGACATACTTGTTTGTAGCCTGTGTTGGGGCGGCTCTCATTTGGGACAGTATGTATGTAACATGGGAGGGTGTGGAGATCCTAGCCAGGACGGGAAGTTCCTGTGTCAGGCCATACGTTGATGGCGCCCATGAGAGGCATACTTCATTTGCATGGCAGAAATAGGATGATTGACTGTAATAGTACGAGAAGTACTGGGGGGGCCTCGTCTATAGAGAGATCCTTATGACACCCATTTGGCTGATCACCTTAGGGGTGAGTCCTGTGCACGACAGAGTGACCCCGACGTCAACTACAGCTATCATTTGGACCATGGATTTGGCCTATTTCCAGGATGGTACCACATTGCATGCTAAGAGTTGAGTCAGGAGCATGCATCATGCTAGGCATTATAAATTGACTTGTGGAATGTTCCTGGATGCTTGTTTATGTTGGTTGCGTGTTGATATATTTGGACTTTGTGGTGATACTATGACTCTTGGATTGTTTTTCCTTGACTGATATTACCTTTTGCCTGTTATTTCATATGATGAACTCACCCTTGCTTTGCTGTGCCATGTGGTCTGGTACCTGTGATGATCGCGAACCCGATTCGTGTGAGCAGATGGACAGCAATAGGTGATCAGGGAAGATGACAACTTTTTAAGTTGGAGCCGCCGAGTTACTGGGATGTCTATGTGATGGGTCCCGGGCAGGGGTTATGTGTTGTTGATTACACCCCTGGTTTTGATAGTCACATACATGTTTTGCTGATTACACCCCTGATGTTTTGCTAGTTGCACCCCTGGTTCTACCATACAGCCTAAAGTGAGGTTCTCCCATTATGGTCACTACGAGTATTTAGTCATGCCCTTCGGTGTGACTAATGTCCTTGGTGTGTTTATGGATTATATAAATAGGATTTTTCACCCTTATCTCGATAGTTTTGTGGTAGTATTCATAGATGACCTTTTGGTATACTCTAAGACTAGAGAGGAGCGTTAGAAGAACTTGAGGATTGTGCTGCAAACCCTTAAAGACCGACAACTTTATGCTAAGTTTTCCAAGTGTGAGTTTTGGTTAGAGAAAGTTAGTTTCCTAGGACATGTGATATCCCAAGGTGGTATAGCTGTAGATCCTTCTAGGGTTGAAGTTGTTCTTAAGTGGGAGAGTCCTAAGTCGGTATTTGAGATTAGAAGTTTTCTGGGTTTAGCAGGATATTACCGGAGATTCATAGAAGGTTTGTCCAAGTTAGCCTTGCCTTTGAACAAGCTGACTCATAAGGGTCAAGTTTTTGTGTGGAATGCCCAATGTGAGCATAGTTTCTAAACCCTTAAGGAAAAGCTGACGACCGCACCTGTGTTATTTTGATGTGAATCCCCTGCCTTGATTCAATTTCGGACCAATTCTAGGTTGGAATTCGCTCACAAATTGAACCAGAATCGTATTGTTAACTTTTGGACGTTTCTCAACTTGTAGAACTCGGATTGGCGCGATTCCAAAACGATGTGAAAGAGGACATTCTGAAATGCAATTTACACACAAGAAACACCGAAAAAGGATAAGTAAAACAAGACTTATGTAAATAAGAAATTCGGGCTGAATTATAGAATTTAGAAATGCGGAAATTTAAACAAGGAAACAGAAAGTGTGCAAGG
>QARZ01041118.1:456239-473047 GCA_013407115.1 Glycine latifolia | reverse complement strand
TTTTTGGGATGTTACAATTCATCCCTCATAAAAAGAAAATTTTGCCCTCAAAATTTGTAAATACCTGTGAACAGCTCAAGGTACTTCTTTCTCATCTTCGATTCTAACTCCTGGGTATATTCTTCCAAACGTCCTTGTCCCCATGCTACTTTTACCAATGATACAAACTTATTTCTTAATTGTTTTATTTCTCTATCAAAAATTCTTGTTGGGGCAAGCTCATAATTAAATTATCTTTTAACTGCATTGATTCAGACTCTAGAACATGACTCGGGTCAGAAATATATTTACGGAGTTGAGAAACATGAAAAACATTATGAAGGTTGGAAAGATTTGGTGGTAAAGCAATTTGATAAGCTATTGTACCTATTCTTTTCAGAATTTGAAAAGGACCAATGAAAGGAGGACTCAACTTTTTGACCTTCATTGCTCGTCCTATTCTTGTAATTGGAGTAACTTTAAGAAAAACATGTTCTCCTTCTTGAAATTCTAGAGGTTTTCTTCTTTTATCAGCATAATGTTTTTGCCTATTTTGAGCTATTACTAATTTATCTCTAATCTTCTTGATTTGCTTCATGGTTTGAGTTACCATATCTGGACCCAAGATACTTGCTTCCTTAGATTCATACCAACATAAAGGAGACTGACATTTCCTACCATACAGAGCTTCAAATGGAGCCATTCCTATGCTTGTATGATAATTATTATTGTAAGCAAACTCTGCTAATGGCAAATATTTTCTCCTAAGAACCCTGTTGATCTATTGCACAAGCTCTCAACATGTCATCTAGGGTTTGTATGGTTCTTTCTGTTTGGGTATAATAAGCAGTACTTAAGCATAACTTGGTTCCAAATGCTTTTTTTTGTAATGCTCCCCAAAATCTAGAAGTAAAATGGGGGTCTCTATCAGAAATCAAAGTGGAGGGTACACCATGTAATCTAGCTATTTCTTGTATATACAATTGAGCTAATCTCTCTAATGAATAAGAAATTCTAATAGGTATAAAATGAGTTGACTTAGTAAGTCTATCTACAATGACCCAAATTGAGTCGTGATCAGAAACAGTCCTAGGTAATCCTACTACAAAAGCCATAGATACACTCTCCCACTTCCACTGAGGAATTTCTAAAGGTTGCAAAGTGTCAAAAGGTTTCTGATGTTCTATTTTTACCTTTTGACATACTAAGCATTTTCCTACAAATTTCGCTATATCCTTTTAAATGCCAGGCCACCAAAACATTCTCCTCAAATCTTGATTCATCTTAGTAACTCCAAGATGCATTGTAAAATTACTTTTGTGAGCTTCACTCAAAATTTTCTCTCTTAATCCATCAATCTTAGGTACACATATTCTCTTATGATAAGTCCACAACCCATCATTATTTACCTCAAAATCCTGCAATTTTCCTTCTTGGACTTGAGTTAAAATTTGTTAAAATTTTGAATCTCTTTGCTGTCATAGCCTAATGTGCTCTTTGAAAGCACTAGTGATTTGTATTTGACTCAAAATGATGCTTTTAGAATTAACAGAAAATCCTAAATTAAGATTTTTAACATTTTCTATTAATTCCATTTCCTTGATCATCATCATCCTAGATACATGCAGAGATTTCTTACTTAAAGCATCAGCCATTACATTTGCTTTTCCTGGATGATATTTTAACTTAAAGTCATAGTCCTTAAGAAATTCAACCTATCTTTGTCTCATGTTCAACTCTTTTTGGTCAAAGAGATACCTAAGACTCTTATGATATGAAAAGACTTCAAATCTTACTCCATACAAATAACGTCTCCAGATCTTTAAGGCAAAAACTACAGCTGCTAATTCTAGATCATGGGTTGGGTAATTGACTTCATGGGGGCTTAACTGTCTAGATACATATGCTACCACATTCCCATTTTGTGTCAACACGCAACCTAGACCTTTCTTTGAAGCATCACAATATACTTCAAATGCACCATGAGGATCTGGCAATACTAACACTGGAGTACTAGTCAATCTTCTTCTTAATTCTAGAAAACTTCTCTCACACTCTGGTTTCCATACAAAAGGCACATTTTTCCTAGTCAAGCTGGTTAGAGGTAAAGCTATTTGTGAAAGCCCTTTAATAAACCTCCTATAATAACCAGCTAATCCTAGAAAACTCTTAATCTCGGTTACTATGGATGGTCTCTCCCAATTCATAACTAATTCAATCTTACTAGGATCTACTGAAATTCCTTCTTTAGAAACAACATGACCTAAAAATTTCATTTCCTTGGCCCAAAATTCACACTTAGATAATTTAGCATACAACTTCTTTTCCCTAAGTGTCTGCAATACTATCTTAAGATGCTCTTCATGCTCTTTTTCTGATCTAGAATAAACAAGTATATCATCTATAAAGATTGCTACAAACTTATCTAGATAAGATCTAAATATTCTATTCATGTAATCCATAAAAACTGCTGGAGCATTAGTTAATCCAAAAGACATCACTAAGTACTCATAATGCCCATATCTAGTCCTAAATGCAGTTTTAGGAATATATTTGTTCTTAATTCTAATCTGATGGTATCTTGACCTAAGATTAATCTTAGAAAATATTATTGCTCCTCTTAGTTGGTCCATAAGATCATCTATCCTAGGCAATGGATACTTATTTTTAACTATTACCTTATTAAGCTATCTATAATTTACACAAAGCCTCATTCCCCCATCTTTCTTTTTCACTAACAAAACTGGAGCTCCCCAGGGTGAAACACTAGGTCTAATAAATTTCTTTTCCAACAACTCGTCTAGTTGCTTTTTCAATTCTTCCAACTCTAAAGGAGACATCCTATAAGGTGTTATGGATATAACTCCATACAAGAGTTTTTTTTCGTGCGAGTTTGGCTAGGGTTTTTGCGGGATTTCAGCTGAAGTTGGGTTTTACCCAACATTTCCATTCTCTCAATTACTCGACCAAAAAAACCATAGCAAACAGAGCCAAAAAAAAATCTTGACCGAAATTGGCTGAAAACAATCGTACCCAACGTCGGCCAATAAATATGACTTGTCGAAGTCTACCAAAAAGCATAATCGGACAACGTCGACCAATCATTTCCAATTTAATAGTGGAAATAAACTAGGGTATATTTTCAAGCGAGTTCGGTTAGGGTTTTTATACTATCTCAACTAAGGTTGGATTTTGGCAAACCTTTGCCTGCTCTTATTTAGCCTCCAGAAAAAACATTAGCCGACCACGGCAAAAAAAAGATTCTTGACCGAAAAAAATCATATCGACGCCGACCGAACATTTTCAAACTGATAATGGAAAAAAAAAACTAGAGTTTTTTTTCGTACGAGTTCGGCTAGGGTTTTTGCGCGATTTTAACTAACGTTGGGTTTTGCCCGACATTTCCATGCTCTCATTTACTGGCCCCAAAACAACCACAGCAAACAGCGCCAAAAAAAATTCTTGATCGAAATTGGCCCAAAAAAATCTTACCCGACGTCGGCCAAAAAGTATGACCGGTCGAGGTCTACCAAAAAGCATCATCGGACAACACCGATCGAACATTTCCAAACCGATAATGGAGAAAAAACTAGAGTTTTTTGTCGTGAGAGTTAGGCTAGGGTTTTTGCGCGATTTCAACTTACGTTGGGTTTTGCCCGACATTTCCATGCTCTCAATTACTCGCCCAAAAAAACAATAGCCGACAACGCGAAAAAAAATTCTTGACCGAAATTGACATAAAAAAAATCGTACCCAACGTCGGCCAAAACATATGATCGGTTGAAGTCTACCAAAAAGCATCATCGTACAACGTCGATCGAACATTTCCAAATCGATAATGGGAAAAAAAAAACTAGAGTTTTTTTTCGTGCGAGTTAGGCTAGGGTTTTTGCGCGATTTCAACTGACGTTGGGTTTTGCCTGACATTTCCATGCTCTCAATTACTCGCCCAAAAACAACCATAGTCGACAGTGCAAAAAAAACTTCTTGACCGAAATTGGCAGAAAAAAATCATACCGAACGTCAGCCAAAAAATAGCACTGGTCCAGGTCTTTTAAAAAGCATCATCGGACAACGCCAATCGAACATTTCCAAACCGATAATGGAGAAAAAACTAGAGTTTTTTTCGTGCGAGTTTGGCTAGGGTTTTTGCGGGATTTCAGTTGACGTTGGGTTTTGCCTGACATTTCCATGCTCTCAATTACTCGCCCAAAAAAACTATAGTCGACAGCGTAAAAAAAATTCTTGACCGAAATTGACAGAAAAAAAAATCGTACCCGACGTCGACCAAAAAATATGACCGGTTGAAGTCTACCAACAAGCATCATTAGACAGCGTCAATCGAACATTTCCTATATGATAGTGGAAAAAAAAACTAGGGTTTTTTTCGTGCGAGTTCAGTTAGGGTATTTGGGAAAACTCAACTGATGCTAGGTTTTGCCCGACATTTCCATGCACTCATTTACTGGCCCAAAAAATCCAGAGCAAACAACGCAAGAAAAAAATATAGACCGAAATTGACAGAAAAAAAACTCATAGGCCTAAAAATATGACCAGTCGTAGTCTGCCAAAAAGCATCATCGGATAACGTCGACCGAACATTTCCAATTTGATAGTGCAAAAAAACTAGGTTTTTTTTTCGTGCGAGTTCGATTAGGGTTTTTACACTATCTCAACTAAGGCTTGATTTTGGCCGACCTTGGCCTGCTCTCATTTAGCCTCCAGAAAAAACCTTAGCCGATAATGGCAAAAAAAAATTTCTTGACCGAAATTGATAGAAAAAAAAATCATACCCGACATCGGTCAAAAAATAGCACCGGTCCAGGTCTCCCAAAAACCATCATCGGACAACGCTGATCGAACATGTCCAAACCGATAATGGAAAAAAATAGAGTTTTTTTTCGTGCGAGTTTGGCTAGGGTTTTTGCGTGATTTCAACTGACATTGGGTTTTTCCCGACATTTCCATGGTCTCAATTACTTGCCCAAAAAAAAAATAGTTGACAACGCGAAAAAAATTCTTCACCGAAATTGACAAAAAAAAATTGTACCCTACGTCGACCAAAAAATAGCCCTGGTCGAGGTCTCCTAACAAGCATCATCGGGCAAAGTCGATTGAACATTTCCAATTTGATAGTGGAGAAAAACTAGGGTTTTTCTTCCTGCGAGTTCGGTTAGGGTTTTTATACTATCTCAACTAAGGCTTGATTTTGGCAGACCTTGGCCTGCTCTCATTTAGCCTCCAGAAAAAACCTTAGCTGATCACGGCAAAAAAAATATTCTTGACCCAAATTGATAGAAAAAAAATCATACCCGACGTCGGCCAAAAAATAGCACCGGTCCAGGTCTCCCAAAAACCATCATCGGTCAACGTCGACCGAACATTTCCCAACCGATAATGGAAAGAAAAGCTAGAGTTTTTTTTCGTGCAAGTTTGGCTAGGAATTTTGCACGATTTCAACTGACGTTGGGTTTTGCCCGACATTTCCATGCTCTCAATTACTCGCCCAAAAACAACCATAGCCAACAGCGAGAAAAAAATTCTTGACCGAAATTGGCCAAAAAAACTTGTACCCGACGTAGTTCAAAAAATATGACTGGTTGAAGTCTACCAAAAAGCATCATCAGACAACGTTGACCGAACATTTCCAATTTGATAATTGAAAAAAACTAGGGTTTTTCTTCGTGAGAGTTCGATTAGGGTTTTTATACTATCTAAACTAAGGCTGGATTTTGGCCGACCTTGGCATGCTCTCATTTAGCCTTCAGAAAAAACCTTAGCCAACCACGGCAAAAAAAAAATTTCTTGACCGAAATTGACAGCAATAAATCATACCCGACGTCGGCCAAAAAGTTGCACCGGTCGAGGTCTCCCAAAAAGCATCATCGGACAACGCCGACCGAACATTTCCAAACCGATAATGGAAAAAAAAAACTAGAGCTTTTTTCGCGCGAGTTTGGCTAGGGTTTTTGCACGATTTTAGCTGACGTTGGGTTTTGCCCGACTTTTCCATGCTCTCAATTACTCGCCCAAAAACAACCATAGCCAACAGCGAGAAAAAAATTTCTTGACCGAAATTGGACCAAAAAAATCGTACCCGACGTAGTACAAAAAATATGACCGGTTGAAGTCTACCAACAAGCATCATCAGATAATGTCGACCAAACATTTCCAATTTGATAGTGGAAAAAAACTAGGATTTTTCTTTGTGCGAGTTCGGTTAGGGTTTTATACTATCTCAACTAAGCCTGGATTTTGGCTGACCTTGGCCTGCTCTCATTTAGCCTCTAGAAAAAACCTTAGCCGACCACCGCAAAAAAAAAAAATTCTTGACCAAAATTGACGGCAATAAATCATAACCGATAATGGACAGAAAAAGAATCATACTTGACGTCGGCCAAAAAATAGCACCGGTCGAGGTCTCCCAAAAAGTATCATCGGACAACGCCGACTGAACATTTCCAAACCGATAATGGAAAAAAAACTAGAGTTTTTTTGGTGCGAGTTAGGCTAGGTTTTTGCACGATTTCAACTGACGTTGGGTTTTGCCCGACATTTCCATGCTCTCAATTACTCGCCCAAAAACAACCATAGCCAACGGCGAGAAAAAAAATTCTTGACCAAAATTGGCCAAAAAAAATATACCCGACGTAGTTCAAAAAATATGACCGGTTGAAGTCTATCAAAAAGCATCATCAGACAACGTCTACCAAACATTTCCAATTTGATAGTGGAAAAAAACTAGGGTTTTTTTCTTGCGAGTTTGGTTAGGGTTTTTATACTATTTCAACCAAGGCTAGATTTTGGCTGACCTTGGCCTGCTCTCATTTAGCCTCCAGAAAAACCTTAGCCGACCGTGGCAAAAAAAAAATTCTTAACGGAAATTGACAGAAAAAATCATACCCGACTTCGGCTAAAAAATAGCATCGATCGAGGTCTCCCAAAAAGCATCATCGGACAACGTCGACCGAACATTTCCAAACCAATAATGGGAAAAAAACTAGAGTTTTTTTTGTTGTGCGAGTTTGGCTAGGGTTTTTGGACGATTTTAGCTGACGTTGGGTTTTGCCTGACTTTTCCATGCTCTCAATTACTCGCCCAAAAAAAACTATAGTCGACAGCGCGAAAAAAAATTGTACCCTATGTCGGCCAAAAAATAGCCTTGGTCAAGGTCTCCCAACAAGCATCATCGGACAAAGTCGATCGAACATTTCCAAATTTGTAATGGGAAAAAACTAGGGTTTTTTTTCATGCGAGTTCGGTTAGGGTATTTGGGAAAACTCAGCTAACGCTGGGATTTGCCCAACATTTCCATGCTCTCATTTAGTCGCCCAAAAACAACAATAGCCGACATTGCCAAAAAAATCTTTAACGAAATTTGCCAAAAACAATAGTACCTGACGTCGGCTAAAAAATATGATCGGTTGAAGTCTACCTAAAAACATCATTGGACAACGTCGATCAAACATTTCCCATTGTATGTTTATCCCAAAAAAAAATTTGAAAAAGACATTATTTCATGAATAAAAATGCCATAAAAATTACTTAAGAAATCATTTTACAATTTTTAATAAATAAGGGACCATAATAAAGAACCAAATTACAACCTAATTTTTTATTTAATATTTAGTGCACACCAAATAATGAATAGATAACATTATTATATTTTCTTGTTTTATTTGGCACAAACTTGATAATAATAGAATAAAATATAAATTATGCTCAAAACTTTCGTATGAATAAATAACCCTTTCATTCACATTATATATAATTTTATGAAAAATATCTTTTATTTTTTAAAATATATATAAAATTTATATTTAATTAAATTATAAAAAATTATTTTTTATTTATGTCGTTATTTTTCTTAAAATTATAAATAATTATATAAATTTTGAAATTAGTAAGTTTTTGAATAATAATTATTTAATTTTAATATTCTAATCAATTACATATTCTAAATTTACGTGTTAAAGTTAATATAAATACATGTAAGAATATTGTAACTGAAAATGTACTAGGAAATGATGCGGTGAGATCGAGAGTCAGAGACACGACAATACGTGGCGTGAGCAGCACAACCGTAGGCTGAGACACATGAATGCCCAGAATCAGTCAACCAACAAAACAAACCTCACTTTCCTAATCCTAACTTTGGTATTCTTCTTCTGTTTCAGTTCTGTTCAATGTTCATGCATCTTTCTTCTATCACCCATATGCAACGCCCAGAAACCACTTTCTTTTTTTCCATGTCATTTCAGGTTATTCACCAGTTTGAGTTGTTGGATCTCCTCCACTGCTTCTTCTCCTGATCCTGTTCATAATCCAAGGAGCTTGGGAACAAACTCCTGCTCCTTCTTCTCCCTGGTCATAGGTACATGTCTTTGTTTCTTCATTTAATTTTAAGTAACTTTCCTTCTTTTATTTATTTGTTTATTTTACTTCTACTTATTATTCCTTTTAATATTTGTGATATCGCAATTTATGTTGCCTCTGATCGAAAGTTATACTATGTTTTATAATTAAGGCCTTAAAATCTTTTATTGAATTTTGAGATTAATAGTTCAATTCATTAGTTTGCATGTAATTCTGATGTTGGCAGGTTAAATCTATTAAATTATCAACAAAAAAAAAACAAAAATTGGTTCTATCAATCATATAGAACTTATGCGTAATTGATTATCACTGAGAAAAATAAATAATCATATGCATGGAGAGACAGGGATTGAGAATTCTTTTTTGAATTTTTGTTCTAATTTTTACACTCTTACATGACAGTTACCAGAGGCACCATTTCTGGCAATGGGAGGTGCACTGGGAAAGATTGAATCACCCAAAAAGGGATCAATGCCAGAAACTAAGCTCGAGGCTAAAATGGTTGAAGCAATGCTGCGTAGGGAATCTCAAGGAAGTTCCGTGAAATCATTCAACACTATAATCTTGAAATTCCCAAAGATTGATGAGAGCCTTAGAAAATGCAAAGCCATATTTGAGCAGTTTGGTAGGTTTCCACTTCAAATTTATAGTTTTGTTAAATTGGTATTTTGATTTGATACTTTCCAACAAAAAGCCTTCAAATGCTGTAAATAACATATATGGACCTGAAAGTAGATACCATAAATGTCATTTCAAAGTAGAAGTAAACAGTAACTGTCTTATTGGAGTCATTTTTATTGTGCTTATGTGATGAAAGACTGCAGCTAATCCTATGTTTAAACACTTAAATATTTATTCAAATTCATTTAGATTTTAGTATACACTAAAACTGATAAATATTTGCTTATTTCTGTTGTCAGAACTGTTGTCTACTGAGCACATTCACAGGATTTAGCTGTGCAGCAAAAATTTCTATGTCAATGTTTTTGTCACCATTGCATGCCCACTCAAATTGACTTATTGACATTTATGTTTAGTATAATGGCTAACAGCTGTGTGTTTATGCCTTTCTTTATAGATGAGGATTCTAATGGGGCAATAGATCAAGAGGAGTTGAAAAAGTGTTTCAGTAAGCTGGAAATTTCTTTTACCGAGGAGGAAATAAATGATCTTTTTGAAGCATGTGATATTAATGAGGATATGGGAATGAAGTTCAATGAGTTTATTGTACTTCTTTGCGTTGTCTACCTTCTCAAGGATGACCCTGCAGCTCTTCACGCTGTATCCTAGCACACATTATCTGTGCCTTATTATTTTCATTACCATACGAGGCTATTTATGCACTATAGGGAGAGATTCTTAAAGAATTCAATTTTGAAAGATAAACAAGTAAGCCTGCTGCTATGTGCTGATTGATATTTGAATTATTTTGTGTTGTTATACATTTAACTATTGAGAATTGAATCTGGATTCTTGTCTTTTTCCAGCTTTTGCACCCAATCATATATGTTTGTACTTTATGAGCAATTCAATTCTATATGTTTAATCAATTCTTTATTCTGTTATGGACTTGCTTTTCTATTTCATGCATTTCTTCAGGGCAGCTTAGAATTTTGTCTTGCTTCCTTTGATAACAATAAACCTTGAATTTCCATGTTTTGCTACATCTTCAAATTGTTTTCCGTGACTTCCCTAGAAATCACGAATTGGGATGCCAAAGCTGGAGGGCACATTTGAGACTTTGGTTGATACATTTGTATTCTTAGACAAGAACAAGGATGGATATGTCAGCAAAAATGAGATGGTCCAAGCTATAAATGAAACTACATCAGGGGAGCGTTCTTCTGGAAGAATAGCCATGAAAAGATTTGGTCAGTTGTCTCTCCGTTTCCCTTTGTGTAAATAACATGCATATAAGCCCAAATGAGCATTCAAGCTTGCTTAAACACAGACATACTCATGTTATCAGGGTGTGTTATATACGAACATTTTAAAATATGATTTAACATGCTTACACAAGAAAAGTGAGTGCCTCCCAATTGATCACAAATATAGCACAACCATTACACTTAGTCTTCTAGTTAGATCATAACATACTTCTTGGAAAACATTAGCAGAAGGGAACATACAAGGAACTCACAGTCACAGGTCATGGTAGGTATGTTGTATTCTTTCTATTGCAGAGAGGTTGTCTATTTATCTGTAATATTCCTCTGTTTCTAATCAGTAGTATTGCATGAAATATAGAACTAACTTTTAAATTTCAGTATGTGTGTCTTGAAATCTTATTTTGGTTTAATTATTCATTTGGTTTTATAGTTGCAAAACTTTCCCTTTTAGTCCTTATACTTAAAAACACCCCCTTTTAGTCTCTACACATCTTTTTTAATCTCTTTTAGTCCTCGTGTAGGGATTAAAATTGTGTAGGGACTAAAAGAGATTAAAAATAAAATATGTATAGGACTAAAAGGAGATGTTTTTAAATATATAGGCTAAAAGGGAAACTTTTTGTAACTATAGGGACCAAATGAGTAGTTACACTTCTTAATTTACATACCGTAAAAATAAAACAAAAAACTACCATTGCCCCAAACTCATTGTAAAGCTTCATTCGAAGACTTTCTATACAGTAGCAACTCTAAATCAACCTTGTCTTTGTTTTTTCTTCCTAGCTAGTATTTTATTTACTAATAAGTATTTTGTTTTCTCTGCAAAATTCTGCAGAAGAAATGGATTGGGATAAAAATGGAATGGTGAACTTCAAGGAGTTTCTATTTGCTTTTACACGTTGGGTTGGAATTGATGAAGTTGAGGACGAGGAAAATGAGGAGGCATAAATCATGTCAACTAAATATCTGACTGCCTCTTCAACCAAGGCAAAAGGGCTTTTCTGGTTTTCCCTTGCAATAAAGGCCAAGTTGCTACACGTTGAATTTTACTGAAGCTGTCATTCCTGAAGTTCATTATGTAAATAGTCAGTGTAGAACTCAGGCCGTATTGAAGAAATGTTCAAATTTACGTGTTAGTTGCTGCTTCCATAGTGATTGTATTAGTTGCTGCTTCTTTCTCTTTCTCGCATAGTTCTAATTTCTGCTATGTATTGAACTATAGATAGCCTGTGCTAGTACATTACATTAATGAGAGGCAAACTGGCAAAGTGCATATCTACTCATGGATTTATTAAATTATTAATAAGACTAACATTTTGTTGGGGTTATGCATGGACTCTGCCCCTTCTGGGATGCCTTTTACTAATTACTCCTCTAATTAAGGTGTTTACACTCTTTCAGATTTGGCTTTACTAGCTCCACCTAGAGTGTTTGGCTAAATAAGTTCTTAAGGGTTATCTCACTTGACCTTACCTTCTCTTTTTGGTAATCCTTCCTTACAAGTTATTCCATCAAATTTGATTAATTTATATAGTGATATGAAGCTAGCCTTTGTTGTGGCAATTGAATGTTGAATTCAAATTTCAAATGCTACATGAGTTGTCCAAGTTCCTATAGCTAGCTATTCTGCACACATTCAAGCTCTTCCTTCTACAACTCATTGAGTTGTCTTCTTCATCTATTTTGCATGGTCAGCCAACTTTCACTCTTGAATTTAGGATTATATCTGTTGAAGGATCCATTGAGAAAGATCTGTTGAGTGCTAGTTATTGGTCTTAGTGGTTTCCACATGATTTTAAGTTTCGAATCATAGGAAGTCTTCTGGAGATTGTTTGTTAGAACCTAAGACATTGGACAATGTCAGGTCCTAACACTACGATTTTTTATGATAAAATACATTAGACTTTGTATGGACTAATAGATTTCACTTAGTCTTACATGAACAACGGTGTCCAATCATATGTTGGTAATGAAATCCATAACTTAAGTTTTAATTGATACACTCTTTTAGTATCCAAACAATTGGCAGCTATTTTACTTAAGGATTAAAATCAACATCCATTATGTTGCAACTAAGCAAATGCCCAAACATGTTTGTGAAAACCAGAATCCAATGTGTTGTGCTTCTTGAATGTCGAAAAGGAACTAACTAACCGGCTCAAACAAATTTATAACTAAGTTAGTTAATGTCCAATCATGTGCTCGTACACTTGTATATTAACGAGGTTGATATACATTCTAGAAACTATGAAACATATGTATTTCCCTCTTATGATTTGAATTCTAATCATTTGAATTTCAAGTGTGTACAATAACAACTCAATAGGAAAGGATATTCTCTACAAATCATTATCATACGAGTAGTGGAGCATAAAATCATGTATTGGTTGTACTATGATAGATGACTATCTAAGGATCATGAAGTTCTAGAAGCATTCCATGAATTGAAGGGTCCGATGACAAGGTCCAAAGCCAAGCTTCTTCAAGAAGAGATGACCAAGAGAATCATGGTTGGACTAGTTAACAAGGGCAAGAATGAAGGAAGACACAAGGAGATGATTTGGAGCACCTTGAAGATTATGGCTGAGCTCACTTAGCGCGTGTTGCTTGCTCAACGCAATGCCTTGGCCTTGGCTCGCTCAGCGGGCCTGTCACGCTCAGCCCAATTCCTTTAATTAGGCTCAGTCCGTCTGTCGCGCTCAACCCAATTTCTTGGTAGAGAGGTTTTTGGGCTTAGCGCGCGTAGCTCACTCAGTGCGATGCCTTGGCTCGCTTAGCGCGCCTGTCACGCTCATCCCAATTCCTTGGCAGAGAGGTTTTTGGGCTCGGCGCACAAATGGCTCACTCAGCGCGCC
Source organism: Glycine latifolia (assembly GCA_013407115.1). Taxonomy (NCBI): domain Eukaryota; kingdom Viridiplantae; phylum Streptophyta; class Magnoliopsida; order Fabales; family Fabaceae; genus Glycine; species Glycine latifolia. Next base: position 459,948 of record QARZ01041118.1, on the reverse strand, counting down.
ACCTCTATGATGACTTTTATAATTGTGTTTATTTTTGTAATGGGCTTTAATATTACCAAAAATAGGCCTAATACTTTTTTAGGAGATTATTAAAGGCTTAGCTCTATAAATACTCAGTTATTTGCTATTTTTGGAGAACTTTGATAAATGAAATTAAGCATTTTGCTTGCATTGAAAGCTTAGTCTCTTGTTGGTTCTTGACTGAAACCAAATTGATTCTTATCAAGGAAGCTTTCCTTTATGGTGAATCCTCCTCCAACTTATAGTCTCTTGTTGGTTCTTGACTGAAACCAAATTGATTCTTATCAAGGAAGCTTTCCTTTGTGGTGAGTCCTCCTCCAACTTATCATTGTTACGGATCGTGGCGTCATTCATCATTATTTCTTAATCTTCTCCACTTTTCTGTTTAAGTTTCAAACAACAATTCATGGAGTGTTGAAGTTTGCAATCCGGAAACGATCCAATCCAAGCATTCATGTCTTGGTAATCATTATACTGTTGTCCCCCCTTCTATGTCCTCTACTTGTTGACACGTCCTAGACCTCCTTCTCATAAGCCAATAGGCACAAAGTGGATTTTCAGAAACAAACTTGATGAGATTGACATCATAGTCAGAAATAAGGCCAGATTGGTTGCAAAGAGTTACAACCAAGAGGAAGGCATTGACTAGGAAGAAACCTATGCCCCTGTTGCTAGGTTGGAAGCCATAAGGTTGCTTCTTGCATTTGCATGTTTGATGGACTTCAAATTATTTCAAATTGATGTAAAAAGTGCCTTTTTAAATGGTTACATAGAGGAGGAAATTTATGTTGATCAACCTCTTGGTTTTGTAGACTTCAAACATCCAAATCATGTTTTCCAACTTAAGAAAACCCTCTATGACTTAAAACAAGCACCTAGGTCCTTGTATGAAAGATTGAGCAATTTTCTAATTAATCAATCCTTCATAAGAGGACAAGTTGATAAAACCTTGTTTATCAAGAAATCTACTATTGATATATTACTTGTTCAAATCTATGTTGATGGCATTATCTTTGGTTCTACTAACAACTCCTTGTGCAAGGAATTTTCATCTTCAATGCAGAAATGAGTTTGAAATGTTAATGATGGGAGAACTAACATTCTTCCTTGGACTTCAAGTGAAACAATTGAGGAATGACACATTTCTTAGTCAAGCCAAATACTGCAATAAGGTGATTAGAAAATTTGAAATGGATAAAAGTAAGGATGTTGCAACTCCACTGGCAACGACAACCTATCTTGACTTTGATAAAGAAAGGTAGATGAATCAAGATATGGAGGAATGATTGGATCTCTACTATATCTGACTGCAAGTTTTCCAAACATCATGTTGAGTGTGTGCCTATGTGCAAGATATCAAGTCAATCCAAAAGAGTCACACCTCACAGTTGTCAAAAGGATCATTAAATACCTAAAATCAACTCCAAAAGTTTGTCTATGGTATCCTAGAGGGTGCATCTCTAAACTTAATTTGTTATTTAGATTCTGACTTTGCAGGTTGCAAGTTAGATAGGAAGAGCACAAGTGGAACCTACCATCTACTAGGAAGCTCCTTGATCTCATGGCACTGCAAAAAACAGTCCTGTGTTGCACTCTCAACAGCTGAGGCAGAATATATTGCAGCGGGTAGTTGTTGTTCTCAAAGCCCATGGCTCAGGCAACAACTTCAAGACTATGGTGTTGAAATGAATTGATGACTACCAAGGCATGAATGTTTGGATTGGATCGTTTCCACTGGCCAAATTACAGACACCAATGAAATAGATAGTAGAACTTACAAATAAAGGTGGGAAAGAGTAGAATATGGTAATGAATAACGCCACGGTCCTTATTGGAACGATAAGTTGAGGAGGATTCGCCACAAAGGAAAGCTCCCTTGATAAGAATCAATTTGGGTTCAACCAAGAACCAAGAAGAGGATAAGCTCTCAATTCAAGCAAATGCTTAATTTTATTCAATCAAAAGTTGTTTAAAACTAGCAATGTCTGAGTACTTATAGAGTTAAGCCTCTAATAAAACCTAAAAATACATAGTTTGGGCCTATTAAGTCCACATTGAGGTCCATTATACAAATAAGAAATTGCTAAATTACGATAATATGAAAATTATGAAAACTAGGAAAATTACGAAAGCTAGGAAAGAAATTGCGCTAAATGCGATATTCACGCTAAGCGAGCTCTCTTAAAATCTTCAAGGTGCTCCAAAGATCCTTGTGTCTTCCTCCATCCTTGCCCTTGTTAAATAGTCCAGCCATGATTCTCTTGATCATCTCTTCTTGTAGAAGATTGGTTTTGGGCCTTGTCATTGGAACCTTTAATTCATGGAGTGCTTCTAGAACTTCATGTTCTTTGGATAGTCCTCTATCATCCCCTCTTTCTTGAAAAGAATCTGTCATCGGATTTGCATTCAAAACAACTATATCATAAGAAGAAAGATTAGTGACAGTAAAACTAGAACTATCCCCATACTCACTTGGCAAGTCAATCTTGTAGGCATTATCATTAATCCTCTCAAGGATCTTGAAAGAACCATCACCCCTAGGTTGAAGTTCAGATTTCCTTTGGAAAGGAAACCTATCCTTCCTTAGATGTACCCAAACCCAATCTTTGAGATCAAATATCATGGTCTTTCTCCCCTTGTTGGCATGTCGTGCATATTGCTCCATCTTCGTCTCAATTTGATTTCGCACCCTTCCATGGAGATTCCTAACAAAAGTGGCTCTAGAAAGCCCATTCTCACTCAAAATAGAAGAATCATTAGGTAAGGAGATTAAATCAACAAGGAATAATGGGTTAAAACTGTAAACGACCTCAAAAGGAGAAAAAGAAGTGGTAGAGTTGGTTACCCTATCATGAAGTCTAGGATTAGGATGTCGAAACCTTACGGTGATGTTGTTGATAGGTCTACAATTTGTGCACATCCTCCACATGCTATCTTTCTTGGGGACTAGGATGACCGACATTGTACATGGGCTCAAACTTTCCTTCACCCATCCTTTTTGCATCAACTCTTCAACCTGCTTTTGAATCTCCTTGGTCTCTTTCGAATTACTCCGATAGGCAGCCTATTAGGAAGTGAAGCTCCCGGAACAAGATTAATTTGATGCTCAATTCCTCTTAAAGGAGGCAAGCCATGGGGTATGTCTTGTGGAAAGACATCCTCAAACTCCTTTAAAAGTGTATCAAAACCTTAAGGCAACTTAAGGACACAAGAAGACAAGAACATATAGTTTGGAATGAGTAAATACATTTGTTGTCTAGCTAGCATCACACTTTTTACCTCCTTAAGTTTGATTAACAAACTCTCTTTTATCACTAATTATTTTTTTTTCTAATTTCGTTTGTTCTTTCTTTTCACTATTTTTGCCATCTTTTTCTTTTCGACTTTTCTCTCTCAAAGGACTTTTTTCTTCTTTGATTTTCTTTTCTTTTTCTCTTTTCAATCTCATTTTTATTTAATTCTCACACACCTCACTTGGAGACAAAGGTAGAGAACTACCTTTTTACCTTTATGTAAGAAATAATATTGATTGGTGACCCCATTGTGGATAACATCTCGATCATATTGTGATGAGGACATCAAAGACCAACCCCAAGACCAAGACCCAATACAAGGCATAGGAGGGCCCATGACAAGAGCAAGAGCTAAAAAGACCCAAGAAGCTTTGCAACATATAATGGCTAATCTG
>QARZ01041118.1:384615-421239 GCA_013407115.1 Glycine latifolia | reverse complement strand
AAAGGAAATTTTGGAACTTGTAATTTTGTAACTTTGCTTCTAAATTCTGTTTTTCTTTCACTTTTTCAGTCACTAATCAATAAAGTCTTTGGCTGTACCAATATGATATCACTTGATGTATTTTCTTTGGCTTTTGATTGTTTCTTTCACAAATTTTTTTCAGCTTTTGTTTTTCTTTTGAACAAGTTCAAAAATTCTTAAAGAAATTCAATGAATCACTAAAATATGATGTATAACAATTGTAAAATTTGCTTCTAACAACTCAATTCAGTTTAGGCATGAGATTAGAATCAAAACAAGTGGTTATACAATACAAAAACACTACAAACAAAAGTTGACAAAAATCAAAAGCTAGAAAATTAGAAAAATATCAAGAATACATGAAGATCATGAAGAACATAAGAACATGAAATCACATAAAACTTGAAGAAAACACTAAGGTTTTGTGGCTGAACACACAACAATCCCACACCACCAAGAATCAAAGGAAAACAACAAGAAACAAGGAATTGAAATGAATTTTCGTTTTTGGATTTGATGCAGAATTTTACATTTGAAGAAATTCTAAAACTGAACTTGAAGAAGAATTCTACAAGCATTAGGCTCTAGATACCACATGATGTAATGGCTGAACCCATAGCCATTAAGTTTTCCCAAATCTACCTTGCAATAGAACCCGCTCTTTAAGCAAACTTCAAGAACACACAAGCTTCCAACACTTCTTGAAATTGGGGTTGTTTAGGAGTTTATAATTGCAGAAATGGAATATGGAAGAAAGGTTAGGGATGAAGGTGAAGACACCATGGAGAAGCTCTCCAATAAGTCTAGAAAGAATCACCACAATAGCATTGGGAAGTCATTGATAAGACTCAAGAAGTTCTTGAACAAGAACAAGAGACAAACTCTCACAACAATTTTCAGAATTGTATTAATGAACCAAAGTTAGTTACATTTAGTTTTGGCACCTTATATAGGCCACAAAATTACAAGCTAAATGTCACTAAATGTAAGGAAAATGCAAATTGAAATGAAGCCTAAATGAAGCTTGAAGTGCAAGCTTTCCTCAAGTGACTCTTGGCTTCCCCAATAGGTGCAGTGCAGTTTCAGACTGAAATAATCGATTAATTCGCACTTGTAATCGATTAAAACAGAGTTATTTACCCTTTCCAGGCTTATGTAATCGATTGCAGATTTCTTGTAATCGATTAAAGCAGTCAAGGCTTGAAATAATCGATTACATATGCCATTTAATCGATTAAAACAGTGAGATCTTGTTTCCGTATGAAACTGAAATGTTGGTAATCGATTACAGACCCAAAATAATCGATTAAAACAGTGAAAAAACTATTTACAAGTGTTTGTATTGAATTTCTTCTAACAAGTGCTGGAATTTATTGAATTAAATTGGACTTGAGACATCAAAATCTAGCTCTTGTCATCCTTGAGTTGGTGTGCATCTTCATGCTTGCCCAAGTTAGCTTGAATGTAGTCTTGAAGTGCTTGAGTCCTAGCTCTTGTCATTGGTTCTTTTAAGCTCACCAAAGGAAGTGCTTCAACCTCTCCTTCTAGACCTTTAGCTTGCCATGAACCTCCATCACTTAGCACGCCACATCTACAAAGATTTTTATAATTTTTTTTATTTTTGTAATAAGCTTTAATATTACCAAAAATAGGCCTAAACTTACGTTTTTAGAAGATTATTAGAGACTTAGCTATATAAGTACTCAGTTATTTGTTATTTTTGAACAACTTTTGATTAATGAAATTAAGCATTTGCTTGAATTGAGAGCTTACCCTATTGTTGGTTCTTGACTAAACCAAATTGATTCTTATCAAGGAAGCTTTCCTTTGTGGCAAATCCTCCTCCGACTTATCGCTCTACTACGGATCGTGGCGTCATTCATCACATTTCTTAATCTTCTCCATTTTTCTGTTTAAGTTTCAAACAACAATTTATGGAATCTTGAAGTTTGCAGTCCGGAAACGATCCAATCCAAGAATTCATGTCTTATTAGCCATCATTTCCTACAAGGGAATATTTGTGTCAAGCCTTGATTTTATGATGTTTGTTAATATATGATAGTTAAGGTTGTTAAAAGCATCATTTTTATTATGATGGTATGAATGCATATTGATATGAATTTCTGATAATAAAAGGGGCATGCTGTTCATTTTTTAATTAACCAGAGTTAAAAATTGTATTTTTCAATGATGAATCTTTAGTGGCAAATCTTAAATTGGGATCTTAGACCACTTTTTGGTAGTCCCATAGAACCACATAGTATTGAAGATCTCTCTATTTTTTTCTTTAGTGGTAGATCTCATTTTGAGATCTTAGGGAGAAAGAAAGAGGAAAAAAATTATTCTTTTTTGAACAATATACAGATCTTGAGGGTTTGATAGAGGACTATCTAAGGATCATGAAGTTCTAGAAGCATTCCATGAGTTGAAGGGTCCAATGACAAGGTCCAAAGCCAAACTTCTTCAAGAAGAAATGACCAAGAGAATCATGGTTGGATTAGTTAACAAGGGCAAGAATGAAGGAAGACACAAGGAGCTGAATTGGCGAGCTCGCTTAGCACACGTTGCTCGATTAGCTCGATGCCTTGGTTCACTCAGCGAGCCTATCACGCTCAGCCTAATTCCTTTAATTAGGGTTATTACGCATGGCTCGCTTAGCCCAATTCCTTGGCAGAGTTTTTTAGGCTTAGCCTACATTGCTGGCTTAGCGCGATGCCTTCGCTTGCTCAGCGCGCTTGTCTCGCATAACCCAATTCCTTAGCAGAGAGGTTTTTGGGCTCAGTGTGCCACCTTGGCATGGATTTTTATAATTTTGTTTATTTTTGTAATGGCTTTATTATTACCAAAAATAGGCCTAAACTTATGTTTTTAGGAGATTATTAGAGGCTTAGCTCTATAAGCACTCAGACTATGCTATTTTTGAATAACTTTTGATTAATGAAACTAAGCATTTGCTTAAATTGAGAGCTTAGCCTTTTGTTGGTTCTTGATTGAAACCAAATCGATTCGGATAAAGGACTATCCAAAGAGCATGAAGTTCTAGAAGCACTCCATGGATTGAAGGTTCTAATGACAATGTCCAAAACCAAGCTTCTATACAAAGAGATGACCAAGAGAATCATGGCTGGACTATTTAACAAGGGCAACGATGGAGGAAAACACAAGTAGCTTTGGAGCACCTTGAAAATTGTAGGAGAGCAATTCCTTTCGTAGCTTTCGTAATTTTCCTAGTTTTCATAATTTTCGTATTGTCATAATTTAGTAATTTCTTATTTGTGTAATGCACCTCAATGTGGACTTAAATTGGCCCAAACTATGCGTTTTTAGGTTTTATTAAAGGCTTAACTCTATAAGTACTTAGACATTGCTAGTTTTGAATAACTTTTGATTGAATTAATTAAGCATTATTCATACCATCTTCTTTATCTTCCTCACCTTTTATCTTTATGTTCTAATAACTATCATTGTGATCTTGAAATTTACCTCTAGAAACGATCTAATCCAAGCATTCATACCTTGCTAGTCATCATGTGGTAATCAGAGCTACAATCCAGAGAGCAATTCAAAAATATTTCTATCAATTTAAGTGCAATTTTTATTCTCTTTATATAATTTTTTTTCCAAAAAAACCTGAAAAAAATCCATATTAGAATATCTTATATTTTTGTTGAATTATTTTATCTTATCGTATCTTTTTGTTGAATTATCCTATCTTTTTGTCTTTAAAAGATATTCAAAAGTTTCTAGTCCCAAAAGACAAAATACAAAGGACTAAAGAACAAATATTAAAAAATATTTTGGCGTCAAAATGAAAATATCAAAAATATGAGGACCCAAATAAATAAAACGAAAAAAAAAGTTAGAGTCAAAATTTTACCTCTCTCTTTTTTGGTGTATTCTTATGATTGTTTTCTAGTATTTTCTTTTTGCATAATTGCAGTGGTTTATACTTAGCCATAATTTTTTTCCTATTTGTCTTGTTTGGCATTCCTTTTGAGTTATATTTTCTTTTTTTAGCTTTTCTTGTTTGTCTTCTAAATTTCCAAGGTTTTTAGTGAGTGGTAAGGTCCAATATTTTATTTGTTTTACTAAAGTTTTCTTGTAACAATGGTGTCCGAAAGTGATAGTGATCCACCTTCCCCTAGAACTGCTAAGCTAATGGCTTTATTGGCTAAGCAAATTGATAAGTTGCAAAGAAATGTTGAAAAGAGGATGGGAGACAAATTTGATGAGATACAAAGAAGCACTCAAGAGTTGAGTGGGAGAATGGAAGACATGGAGAAAAGGAGACATCATAGGTCACCTCATTCTTCTCAAGGGAATGATGATGGCTATGAAGATCATAGAAGACATAAGCATTGGAGGAATATGGATGGCATGGATGACGTGAAGGTCAAAATTCCCAATTTTCTAGGTACTTTTGACTTGAGGGCTTACCTTGATTGGGAGATGAAAGTTGACCAAGTTTTCGATTGTCACAATTTTAGTGAAGAAAAGAAAATGAATTTGGCTAGCTTAGAATTTGTGGGATATGCCATGGCGTGGTGGAATCAAGCGTAAATGGAGAGAGAAAGATTGAGAAGACATAGACCGGACACATGAGAGGTAATGAAGAGAATCATGAGGGAGAGATTTGTCCCACCTCAATATGTACGGTAAATGCATAACAAGTTACAAAGGTGATAAGTGCCCTATTTTAGTTAAATTCAAGCTTACAATGCTGACACTTATCTTTTGATCTCAGTAAATTTATTTATAAACTTGCCCTAAAACCTAGTTGATTTGTATTTAGTACTTATATAAATGTTGTTTTTCACATTTTGGAAGATTAGTCCAAACATATTTGGTATTTTGATAGGTTCCGATGGTATCCGAAGCATCCAAGCAAACAAAGCAAGCGAAAGGGACATAAGAATCAAATTTGGGAGGTGTCAGAAGCAAATGTTACGCTTGAATTTAACTAAAATGATTTGTTCCACCTTCCCCTAGTTGATCAAAAAATAAGTGCCCTATTTTAGTTATCAAGGAAGCTTTCCTTTGTGGTGAATCCTCCTCCGACTTATCGCTCTGTTACAGATCGTGGCGTCATTCATCATCATTTCTTAATCTTCTCCATTTTTCTGTTTAAGTTTCAAACAACAATTCATGGAGTCTTGAAGTTTGCAATCCGGAAATGATCCAATCCAAGGATTCATGTCTTGGTAGTGATCATGTGGTAATTAGAGTTTGATTCTAGAGAGCATTTAGTAAAGATTTCTATCTATATTATTTGCATTTTCATTTTTTTTTAAAAATGAAAAATTGAAAATTCATGACTCTTGCTTGTTTGTTGTTTATTGTGTGTTTCTTGTGTGATTTTTGAGTTTAGCTTGCAATTGCCTTCAATTCCCCTATCTTTTTGTTGAATTATGAGTTGTTTTGAATATGGGTTGTTCCTTGTGTTCTTCATGAAACTCATAGCACTGCTGGAAAATTTTTGAGTTTGATCCATAACAATACTGTTTAGAGGGCATTGGGACGTTTATGCAAATATCAAAAGTTTCAAGTCCTAAAAGAGAAAATATGAAGGAACAAAAGGCAATTATTAAAAACTATATTGGGGTCAAAATGAAAATATAAAAAATATGAGGACCCAAGTATAAAAAAAAAGTTGACAGCCAAAATTTTTTAACAACCCTCTCTCTTGGTGTGTTTATTATTGCTTTATAGCATTGTCTTTTTTACTTTCCTTTTGAGTTGTGTTTTTCTTGTTGAGCTTTTATTGCTTGTCTTCTAAATTTCCAGGGTTTTTTCAGAGAGTTTTCTTTCTTCCTTGACCTCTTAAGTTGAGTTTGAATTTGTTTCATCTTTCACTTTGGATATTCTTTGAATTGAAATCTTTGGTTGATTAAAAGAGTTGAAGAAGAGTTAGAGAGTGGAAAAAGCCAAGAGTAAACCTTATAAAAAAAAGTCTTACAAGTATGAAACACGAGTGTGTTAGACTTTTGGCAAGCGTACCAATTTTCGTTGTAGGTTACAGAATTTATAAAAGATCGTTTCCATAAGAACTTGAGTTACTCAATTAATCCAAATAAAATTTAACAGTTCAATAGTTATGTACAATGAGTTTATAAGCGGAGTTTCATGTGTTTGTGAAATAACAAAAAACACGGATCTAAAGAAAGTATGAAAATAACGGATTTAGTGCGTCAAAAAATACGGAAAAATACGGAAACTAATAAAATGAGTTTAATTAATTCAAGAAAAGTATAGGATTGGATTCCATTGTTCATACCCTTAGTATCTAATTAACATTACCATGTCTAAATCATTTTCTATCCTTATTGATGCACACGTTTAATATCCCAAATCTATCCCTCGTATTTGAGAATCCTAAGGATATTTACTAAATATCAATTCCTTGCATAAGAAATAAATATCCCAACATTAAAATCATAATTTCATGTTGTTTGCAATCAAAAGTTATGCTCTATTCCTAGCAACGTAACATAATGAGTAAAATCATTCAGTTCAAATCCTAAGAGTACTTTCGAGTTAAACTTAGAACTCTATTTCATGAAGCTAGTGATCAAGTAGAATCAAGTATTAAGAACAAAATGAAATTACCAATAAGGAGTAGAAAAGATTCATGCATATAAATATTAAAAGAGATACATAAGGGTACGAAGATTACATCCAATCCTTAGAAGAAGCTAGCCAATCATTGTGGACAGCACGTGATCAACTAAAGAAATGATGAAGGAAGACATCACCAATCCTCTCCGGCAGAGTCTCCTCACTAATTTCTCACTTCTCTCACTCTTTCTAAGCTTCCTAAGGCTTCCTTTCACGCTCTCTCTCTAAAAAATCTCCCTTTCACCTTCATTTGCATGGCTTTATATAGAAAATGGTGAGCTGCTTATGTCCATTTGCCCAGGCGACTGATTTGGCCTTGTTTCACTCGCCTGGGTGAGTTAATCCTTAATTCTAAAGAAATCCATTCGCCCAAGCAAGTTATTTGTACATGAATCACTCACCCAGGCGAGTTTAAGTCTTAATGCTAAAGAAAGGTGTTAGCCTGGGCGTGTTCTGGGCGAATTTGATTGATTTTTGTTTCCAAAATATTCCTCTTTTGACCTTTGTGCCCTTTTCTCTTGTCTTGGTTGTTTAGGGTGCCATGAATATACTTGATACCTATTGAAACACCGACATTGAGTGGATGAATCTTCCAAAATATAAATAACAACCTATATAAATGTAGAAAAATAAAACAACTAGGATTAGGACCAGTTTATAAGTGAATTTCCTGAAATCAAAAGATAACTGTCAACATTACAATCCTAAAATTAACTAAAATATGACACTTATCAGAGTGTTGAAGAGTGTAAACACTTAGTGAGTGGTAAGGTCCATTATTATTTTGTTTTACTAACCTTTTTCTTGTAGCAATGGTGTCCGAAAGTGATAGTGATCCACCTTTTCCTAGAACTGCTAAGCTAATGACTTAATTGGCTAAGCAAATGGATAGGTTGCAAAGAAATGTTGAACGGAGGATGGGAGAACGTTTTGATGAGATACAAAGAAGCACTCAAGAGTTGAGTGGGAGAATGGAAAACATGGAGAGCAGGAGACATCATAGGTCACCTCATTCTTCTCAAGGGAGTGATGATGGCTATGAAGATGATAAAAGGCATAGGCATAGGAGGAATAGGGATGGAATGGAAGATGTGAAATTTAAAATTCCCAAGTTCCTAGGTACCGATGACCCAGAAGCTTACCTTGATTAGGAGTTAAAAGTTGACCAAATTTTCGATTGTCACAATTTTAGTAAAGAAAAGAAAATGAAGTTGGCTAGCTTAGAATTTGAGGGGTATGACATGGCTTGGTGGACTCAAGTGCAAATGGAAAGAGGAAGACTGAGGAGACATCGACTGGACACATGGTTGATAATGAAAGGAATCATGAGGGAGAGATTTGTTCCACCTCAATATATAAGGGATTTGCATAACAAATTACAAAGACTCAATCAAAGAAGTAGATGTGTTGATGACTATTACAAGGAGATGGAGATTTCTTTGATAAGGGCAAACACTGAGGAGACTAATGAGGCTTTAATGGCTAGATTTTTGAATGGCTTGAATAGGGACATTCAAGATGTTGTAGAGTTTCAAAACTACAACACCATGAATGAACTTATACATAGAACTATGAAAGTGGATCAACAATTGAAGATAAAACAAGCCTACAAGAAGTCTTCATTTTGTCATTCATCTTAGAAGGATAAGGACACTTACAAGAAGGAGGGTTCTTCTTCCCAACATGTTGAACGAAAGTCTTCAAGAGTTAATACTACTTTTCCTACTCAAACTCCTTCCAATAAATCTAGTTCAATTAAATATTTGGGAAAATGGTCATATTGCATCCCAATGTCCAAACAAAAGGACCATGATTGTGTTGGAAAATGGATAGGTGGATAGTGAGTCATCTAGGAGTTCTCATAGTTCCTCTAGTGAATGTGAGGTTGATTGTTTTCTTCAACTGGAAGAGGGGGATCTTTTGATGGTAAGACGCCTCATGGGAAGCTTGTGCAAGGATCAGGATGTACACAAAGAGAAAACATTTTTCATTCTAGATACTTGGTGAATGAGAAGGTTTGTTCTCTAATCATTGATGGAGGAAGTTGCACCATTGTTGAAAGCATTAGATTAGTGGAGATGCTTGGTTTAAAAACTGTCTGTCACCCTAAACCTTAAAATTGCAATGGTTGAGTGACAATGGTGAGTTGGTAGTGGATAAGCAAGTGTTGCTTACATTCTCCATTGGCAAATATGTGGATGAAGTGCTTTGTGATATGGTTCCCATGGAAGCCGACCATGTGTTGCATGGTAGACCTTGACAATATGATAGAGATGTTGTACACAATGGGGTCACCAATCGTTACTCTTTCCTTCAAAAAGGTAAAAAGGTAGTTCTCTCACCTTTGTCTCCAAGTGGGGTGTGTGAGGATCAAATAAAAATGAAATTGAAAAGAGAAAAAGAAAAGAAAATCAAATGATGTGGATCCCCTGCCTTGATTCAATTTCGGACCAATTCTAGGTTGGAATTCGCTCACAAATTGAACCAGAATCGTATTGTTAACTTTTGGACGTTTCTCAACTTGTAGAACTCGGATTGGCGCGATTCCAAAACGAGGTGAAAGAGGACATTCTGACATGCAATTTAGACACAAGAAACACCGAAAAAGGATAAGTAAAATGAGACTTATGTAAATAAGAAATTCGGGCTGAATTACAGAATTTAGAAATGCGGAAATTTAAACAAGGAAACAGAAAGTGTGCAAGGGAAGTAGCAAATAGGCGCCACAAACAATTGATGTTTGATAAGCCTTGATGATCGCCACAAGAATTGAGCAATTCTTGATAAGATCAAAATGGTTCAAGGAAGAACCCTAGCAGAGACAATTCTCAAGCTAATGATAAAATCCAACAGCTAAAAGTCCCTTCTCTATTCACTTCAGAATTGATTTATACAAATTAGTTCTCATGCATCTAGTAGGAAATAAAAGAAAATTAAAATCTCAACATTGTAAGAATAACTAAAATGGCTTAGTGGTTAAGTGAGGCATAACTAAGCTTGGGGTCCAGGTCTCAAAACCAGCTACAAGCACTTCATTACTATTATTTTTTTTATTATTAAAGGCCTATGTCAATAATTGCTTTTATTATCACTCCAAGCAAGCAATACATGTGACTAGTAGTCCACTCATGCAGCCCTCTAGATTTTGGGTTCCCTCATGCAATTGGATTGCCCTCAGATTAGCCATTATATGTTGCAAAGCTTCTTGGGTCTTTTTAGCTCTTGCTCTTGTCATGGGTCCTCCTATGCCTTGTATTGGGTCTTGGTCTTGGGGTTGGTCTTTGATGTCAAGTTGACCTTTGATGTCCTCATCAAAGAAGAAAAGAGTTCTTTGAGAGAGAAAAGCCAAAAAGAAAAAGATGGCAAAAAGAGTGAAAAGAGAGAACAAAAGAAAAGAGAGAAAAAGAGTGAGAGAAAAATTAGAAATAAAAGAAATTTTGTTCATCAAACCTAAGGAGGTCATAGAGTGATGCTAGCTAGATAACAAATGTATTTACCTATTCCAAATTATATGTGCTTGTCTTCTAGTGCCCTTGAGTTGCCTCAAGATTTTGATACACTTTTAAAGGAGTTTGAGGATGTCTTTTCACAAGACATACCCTTGGCCTGTCTCCTTTAAAAGGGAAGGAGCATCAAATTGATCTTGTTCTAGGAACTTCACTTCCTAATAGGGTTGTCTCTAGGAGTAATCCGGAAGAGACCGAGGAGATTCAAAAGCAAGTTGAAGGGTTGATGCAAAAAGGATGGGTGAAGGAAAGTTTGAGCCCATGTGCAATGCCAGTCATCCTAGTCCCCAAGAAAGATTGCAAATGGAGGATTTGCACGGATTGTAGACCCATGAACAACATCATCGTAAGGTATAGACATCTTATTCCCTAGACTTTATGATATGTTGGATGAACTTCATGATTCTTGTGTTTTCTCCGAATAAATTTCAAAAATGGTTACCATCAAATTAGAATGAGAGGTGATGAATGGAAAATCGCTTTCAAAACTAAGTTTGGACTTTATGAGTAGTTGGTCATGCCTTTTGGCTTAACCAATGCACCAAGCACTTTCATGCGAATCATGAACCATGTTTTAAGGCACTTTATTGGCAAATTTGTGGTTGTTTACTTTGATGATATCTTGATTTATAGTTTAACAATGGATGACCACTTATACCATGTTAGGAGTGTCTTGGAAGTGCTTAGACATGAAAACTTGTTTGCTAATAGGGAAAAATGCACATTTTGCACTATTCAAGTAATGTTTTTAGGTTTTGTTGTGAGTGTTAAGGGAGTCCAAGTGGACGATGAGAAAATTAAGGCTATTAGAGATTAGCCAACACCCAAAAATGTGAGTGATGTGAGGAGTTTTCATGGGTTGGCTAATTTTTATAGAAGATTTGTTAAAGAATTTAGCACCATAGCATCTCCATTGAATGACATTGTTAAGAAAAATGTGGTATTTGAGTGGAAAAGTAAACAAGGGAATGCCTTCAATGAATTGAAGGAAAAGTTGATAAATGCACCTATTCTTGCTCTTCCAAATTTTTCAAAATCTTTTGAAATTGAATGTGATGCATCCAATGTTGGCATAGGTGTTGTTTTGTTACAAGAAGGTCACCCAATTGCTTATTTTAGGGAAAAACTTAAGGGTGCTATTTTGAATTATTCCACCTATGACAAGGAACTCTATGCACTTGTTAGAGCTTTGCAAACTTAGCAAAACTATCTTCTTCCTAAGGAGTTTGTGATTCATAGTGACCATGAGTCACTCAAACATTTGAAAAATCAAGGAAAGCTTAATAAGAGACATGCAAATGGGTAGAGTTCTTGGAACAATTTCTTTATGTGATTAAACACAAACAAGGCAAGGCTAATGTTGTGGTCGATGCACTTTCAAGGAGATATGCTTTAATCTCCATGCTTGAAACCAAGATGTTTGGATTTGATCACATAAAGGACTTGTATGCTCAAGACCATGACTTCTCTAAATTGTTTGAGTTGTGTGAAAAGGGGTCTCACCAAGGTTTCTTTAGGTATGACAGATACTTGTTTAAAAATAAAAGATTGTATTTGCCTAAAAGTTCTTTGTGTGAACTCATGATTTGTGAAGCTCATAAAGGGGGTTAATGGGACATTTTGGGGTTGAAAAGACTTTAAACATATTGCATGAACATTTTTTTTGGCCTAAAATGAAACATGATGTCATCAAATTTTGTCCTAATTGCATTATTTGTCATAAGGCCAAGTCCAAAGTCATGCATCATGGTTTATATACTCCATTGTAAATTCCTACCTCACCTTGGACCAATATTTCTATGGATTTTGTATTTGGTCTTCCAAGGTCCAAGAGAGGCAAGGATTCGATTTTTGTGGTTGTTGATAGGTTTTCCAAGATGACACATTTCATTCCATGTCACAAAGTGGACGATGCTTGTCATGTGGCAAATCTTTTCTTTAAAGAAGTAGTGTGTCTTCATAGATTACCTAGGAGCATTATATCGGATAGGGATTCCAAGTTTTTGAGTCATTTTTGGAAAACTTCGTGGGGAAAAATTGGAACCAAGCTTCTTTTGCTCTACCACTTCTTTTTCTCCTTTTGAGGTTGTTTATGGTTTTAATCATTTATCTCCTCTTGATTTAATTCCCTTACCTAATGATTCTTCTTCTATTTTGAGCAAGTATGGGCTTTCTAGAGCCACTTTTGTTAAGGATCTCCATGAAAAGGTGTGGAATCAAATTGAGAAGAAAATGGAGCAATATGCACGACATGCCAACAAAGGAAAAAGGGCTATGGTATTTGAACCCGAAGATTGGGTTTGGATACATCTAAGGTTTCCTTCCCAAAGGAAATCTAAACTCCAACCTAGGGGTGATGGACCTTTCAAGGTCCTTGAGAGGATTAATGACAATGCCTACAAGATTGACTTGCCAAATGAGTATGGGGTGAGTTCTAGTTTTAATGTCACTGATCTTTCTTCTTGTGATATAGGTGTTTTGAATGCAAATTCGAGGATGAATTCTTTTCAAGATGGAGGGGATGATAGAGGACTATCCAAGGATCATGAAGTTCTAGAAGCACTCAATGAGTTGAAGGGTCCAATGACAAGGTCCAAAGCCAAGCTTCTTCAAGAAGAGATGATCAAGAGAATCATGGTTGGATCAGTTAACAAGGGTAAGAATGAAGGAAGACACAAGGAGCTGAATTGGAGCACCTTGAAGATTATTGGCGAGCTTGCCTAGCGCACGTTGTAACGACCTGCCACGTCGCTACTGTATCACTAACTCTTAACCATAACCTTAAAGTAAATTTTTAATAAAAAGAACACCCCTTTTATTTGCCAATGAAAACTGTGGTAAATTTTTCGCGAGCACATGATGACCATCAATACAGGAAATACACGTAATCAAAGGTACGCATGAGACATTTCAAATGTATATGTGTACTTATACAAAGCATAATTTAATTACAGGTACAAAAGATGATGGCCAAAATATATATATCAAGTGTTTTACAAATGTAGTAAGGAATTAAATGTCGGTGTGTAATTAGCAAAACACTGTTATGACTATAAAAAATAGGGGTGTAATTAGCAAGACATAACCCCTGCCCGGGATCTATCACATCGACATCCCGGCAACTCAGCGGCTCCAACCAAAGGTTGTCGTCTTGCCAGTCACCTACTGTTGTCTGTCTGCTCACACAAACCGGATTCGCGATCATCACAGGTATCAAACCACACGGCACAACAAAGTAAGAGTGAGTTCATCATATATAAAATAACAAGTAAAAGATAACATCAGTCAAGGAAAACAATCAAAGCGTCACTATCACCACAAAGTCCAGATATGACAATGCAACCAACATGAACAAGCATCCAGGAACATTTCACAAGTCGACTTAAAATGCCTAGCATGATGCATGCTCCTGACTCCACTCTCAGCATGCAATATCGTACCATCCCGAAAATAGGCCAAATCCATGGTCCAAATGATAGCTGTAGTTGACATCGGGGTCACTCTGTCGTGCATAGGACTCACCCCTCATGGTGATCAGCCAAATGGGTGTCATAAGGATCTCCCTACAGATGTGGCCCCCAATACTTCTCGTACTATTACAGTCAATCATCCTATTTCCGTCATGCAAATGAAGTATGTCTCTCATGGCACCATCAACGTATGGCCCGACACAGGAATAACCCCTTCCTGGCTAGGATCTCCATACCCTCCCATGTTACATACATACCACCCCAAACGAGGGCCGCCCCAACACGAGCTGCAAATGTTGTATGTCTCTCATGGGCACCACCAACGTATGGCCCGGCACAGGAACATCCCGTCCTGGCTAAGATCTCCATACCCTCCCATGTTACATACGTATCGCCCCAAACGAGGGCTGCCCCAATGGACTCATCGATGCACTGACCCAATGGTACAAAACATCTCAAGCCATCACATAGGCTAACCTCAACGTAATCACATACGTCATTCATAAACACTACAAACAAGTGAACCAGTGTGAAGTATTGGGTGTTCGGGTCAGCACTTAGCTATATTAACTCAAGGTAAGAACCTGAACAAAGTCGGACGAAGGCAGATAAGATCGGTCAAGGTCGGCAAAGGTCGATCAGAAGGGGTAAAGGTTGGGCAAGGGAAGGCAAGGGTGCAGGTTCTTCCGAGTAGGGAAACCCGGTAGCTTAGAAAGAAAGGGCTTGAACTTAACAATCTTACAGAGGATAGCCTAACCGAGTAGAGGACCCGGTGGCTCTTTTCCCGAGAAGGTACGAGCTTGTCCGAGTTATGGAACCTGGTGGCTCACTCTCGAAGCAAACTTGAGCTCACAACTAAAGTACCATCCCGGGTAAGGAACCCGGTATATAAACGTCCGCCAATAAGGACTAAGTCACGTTCCGCATGCACACATGCATGCTACGTAACCCGCTTAACTCGGCCTACCCATCCCGGTAGCCGACATCAGGGTTGATATCTTTGTGCAACTCGGTCAACCCCTTCCTGGTACTCAGCACCTTCACGAACACTTCTGCAGAGTGTCTTAGGAGCTTTTCAACATCAAAATGCCAACTTCACACACATGCACAGGGAGTTATTACAACATCAACTCCCCCTTTCCAGAACACTATACCAAAACATCATTAACATCAACACAAAAATCAATCAACAAACATAAAGCGTAACTCATTCCATTCAATAAAACAAACATAGCTTTCTGGAAAACAACACACACACGGGACATGCAATCATCGCCATAATTGGACTCCCTGGTCCTCAACTATGTTACCTGAAACTGTTATCAGACATGATAAACTCCCTTACCTAACAAGAGGTTCATTTCACAGCTACACGACATGTTGTCTTGAGCTTCTGTTTCGGCCACGAGGCCCTTCTTGATGTCGAAATTCCATGGTGGTTCTCATGGGTTGAAGGTAACACAGAGGGGTTGAGAACGAGAGGTTTTCTAGGTGAGTTTTTAGAGGGAGAATGGAGAGAAAACGCAAAGGTTGGAGAAAGGAAGAGCACCTTCTGCTGTGTCAGCTTGCTGCTTATAAACGTGGTTGACAAAGCACGTCCATCTAATGTGCACGACTAGCAACCACAGCACAGCAGTGCTGACTTACATCCCATTATTTATCAAGCACGCATCCCAAAACAAATCACTCAAATAGCAATTATCACATAAAACATACAATAAAACATGTAATTAATCACCACATCACTCACATAAACGTCCAAATTAGCAACTTAAAAAAAATTCGAGGTGTTACACACGTTGCTCGGTTAGCACGATGCCTTGGTTCGCTCAACCCAATTCCTTTAATTAGGCTTAGTGCGCATGGCTCGCTTGGCCCAATTCCTTGGCAGAGAGAGTTTTTTAGGCTTAGTGCGATGCCTTGGCTCGCTTAGCACACTTGTCATGCGCAGCCCAATTCCTTGGCAGAGGTTTTTGGGCTCAGCGCGCCACCTCTCTAAGGTTTTTTTATAATTTGGTTTATTTTTGTAATTGGCTTTATTATTACCAAAACATAGGCCTAAACTTATGTTTTTAGGAGATTATTAGAGACTTAGCTCTATAAGTACCCAAACTATGGTATTTTTGGACAATTTTTGATTAATGAAATTAAGCATTTGCTTGAATTGAGAGCTTAGCCTCTTATTGGTTCTTGACTGAAGCCAAATCGATTCTTATCAAGAAAGTTTTCCTTTGTGGCGAATCCTCCTCCGACTTATCACTCTACTACGGATCGCGGCATCATTCATCATCATTTCTTAATCTTCTCCATTTTTCTGTTTAAGTTTCAAACAATAATTTATGGAATCTTGAAGTTTGTAATCCGAAAACGATCCAATCCAAACATTCATGTCTTGGTAGTCATTAGGGTTCTTCTACAATAACTCATTCTCCATGTTGGAGATCTATTCACCTCCTTTATTGGGAGATCTAGTGAAGATTAGATCTTGAGTTCAAGATCTTTACTCAAGATCTACCACTAAGGAAGGAAAAGAACTTAGATAGATTTAGTATTTTTTTTAGACTTTTTATTAAGATGATTTCTCTTAGATTTTTTTAATTATGACTCTTTAAGTATTATATTTTAAGACTTATTATCATATGAATATATAAATTTTATTGTCATGTTAATCATATTTTATTGTCATATGAATATATATTTATTGTGTTGGTGTTCGAGTCCATATTTCATTGGTGTTGATTTACACTTAACCTCTATATAGGTGAGAGAAAGATTTGTATGCAAAACATAGAGTGAGCATAAGTTTCTCTCTATTTTCTTAATTTATTTTATATTCTAGTATTTTTTTAATTTTATTAATTAGATGTAAATTTTTCATTAATTATCCCCTAAGAGTGATAGTTGAGTTTGTGCCTATACAGTAATTTCTCTTTGCTCAAGATGTTTTTACCTTGAAATAATGTTGACCGACCTATACTCGCACGGCTGCACGAGTCTCATTCATTGCTATCGGATAGTAATATGCCAACTAGGCCCAACATTTTGTGCTATCGCTAGAAAGCCAACCGTACAATTTTTCCTAAATTTTAAGTTAAGCAAATATGGATTATCTTTCATATGTCCAAAACCAAGTTTTCTCACATAGTATTGATATTATTTAGACCTTGAGATAATTTGACCGAATCCAAAGTTTAACATTTTGTAGAAATGATATATATATATATATATATATATATATATATATATATATATATATACACACACACACGATGATTTCTTGATGTTAATTCCAACCAAACATGGATTAAATCCAACGCCTTATCCTACACAAAGATATTTCCACAAGTTTCTACACAAGTTACCCCTCCATCTGTGGATCTTTGACGTTATCAAACCGTTATTTTTTTCCTAACGGTTTCTCTACATTTTAGATTTTACGCTTTTTCTTTAACCAACAACGCGCTTTCCATCTACCCCTTTGAACCATTCCAAATTGCCAAGCCTGATCCATCATTGTCATACACCTCACAAGACGTACACTAAAACAAACCTAGCATTTTTCTCTCCATCCATTACCGAACAAAGTTAAAGAAACAAAATAAAAATAAAAATAAGAAACCCACCATTCAAAACCAAATCCAAAACCAAGACACCCCCCATTAGGTAGCTAGGCCTTAATTGATCTTCTTTTCTTTCACCACCACCAACAACGATGTCAATGCTCGAAACCGACCAAATCAAGCAACTGAACGACATATTCAAGCGCTTCGACATGGACCAGGACGGCAGTCTGACCCACCTGGAGCTGGCGGCGCTCCTCCGATCCCTGGGCATCAAACCCACCGGCGACGAAATCTACGCCCTCCTGTCCAACATGGACGAAAACGGCAACGGCTACATCGAGTTCGACGAGCTCGTGCATGCCATCATGCCCGACCTCACCGAGAGCGTCCTCGTCAACCAGGAGCAGCTCCTCGAGGTCTTCAGGTCTTTCGACCGCGACGGCAACGGCTACATCACGGCCAGCGAGCTCGCGGGTTCCATGGCAAAGATGGGCCACCCACTCACCTACAGCGAGCTCGCCTCCATGATGGCCGAGGCGGATAGCAACGGCGACGGCGTCATTAGCTTCAACGAGTTCGCTGCCCTCATGGCCAAATCCGCCGCTGATTTTCTCGGCGTCAAGGTCGCCTAGATAGCTAGATCAATACGGGGTTAATAATTTCGTTACTTTTTTTTTTTTCTTTTTGCGTTTTCTTTAGGGTACGTGTACGTTGGTGTAAAGGAATGGAGATCGAACAAAAATAATTAAGGGATATTTTGAAACGAAGATTATTTATTTTCCCTTTGGATTTAAGGATTGACTAATTGTAAATACATAATTCACTTTTTTCGTGAATGCAGTTGTTGTCCTTGTTAGTGTTTCACTTTAATTTTACTTATATTTTTGTGTTTTGATCGTTTTTTCTCACCTGAAAGAACCTTGAAGACTTTTCTTGCACGTCCTAAACTGTACGTTGAGAAACTGTTGAATAATTAAAATAAAATATAGAAGATTAGAAGGATGAGATTACGCGTATGTTTCAATAAAAAAAATAAAAATAGAAGGATCGATGGATTACGTCAATGAATCTTAGTGCAAAATTTGGGAAAAGAAAAGAGATTACTGGGTTTTTTTGTCCCCGTTTTCCTTTGAAGGTGATTTTTTTCTCCTTTCATTTATTTTTCAGGGGATCTTCCAAAGTTTCTAGGTGGTCTTCTAAGTACGTACTTGAGGCAATTGATACCTTCTGATATCTTCCTTGAATGCTCAGTCATCCTTAATCAATTAGTAAGACTATATATGGAAATCAAATTATTTAATGTATACCACCCGGATGAAACATGTTTGGACCACATGCATAGGATGTTCCTCAGCAGATCGAATGTGCCTTAAATACCAATTTGAGTTACATTCTTTTATAAGGTCTTGGGAAGCTTAATTTAAACTGTAAGTATGATATTTTGTAAGGATATTACGTTATATATATATGATCAGTTAGATACATAGGTGAATATATCAATAACATGTAAAAAATCTATTTTGAAAGGATTATCCTTGTAGAGAATGTAATATACCATACCAGCTTGAATGAGAATAACAATTTGGTATTATTTTAAATTTTCAAATAAAAGAACTTCCGTAAAAAATAGTATTTCTCGTTTGAAATCACGCATTGAAATCACGCACATTCCTAATAAAACTGCAAAGCAAAATTACATTAAGTGTGGTAAAAAGTGTTATCATGCTTTAGAAAAAAGATAAAAATCCACGTAACTTTCTTATCTTGTTCATGTAGCAAATGTAATAAGTGTGAGGTTGATTTTCTTAGAATTTTGGTTTTGGATTTACCTAAACTCCTTAAGTTAATATAAGAGATTTAAATTTCCCCAATTTATATATTTTACTTTGGTCATCTCACTTATTAATATAGAATCTCCAACACACGTCTCTCTTATACTTAGAACTGGATGTGTTTCAAGCTTGAAGTTTATAGGATTAGACATTTATGGATGATTTAATAACACCTTGATAATGGGTGATAACAAGTGACTTAATAGGTCCATCAATAATTGCCAGATAGAATATATAGACTTAATATATCATCTTAGAATTTGAGTTACATTAAAAGTTGTCTTAATTACGAACACCTTAATATATGGCCTTATGATCTTTATTGTGATAAGTATGAGGGGTGAGTATAGTCTTATATTGACTATAGAGATAATTAGGCTAAAGTATGTTTATGAAACTTTGACAATCATATAGGATAGACCTGAGATATTATCTTAGAATTCAAGTTGCTTTAAAAAGTCATTTTAATTTGTTGTCTTTTGACCTTCATTGTGATAAGTGAGAGGTTGGTATAGTCTTACATCGACTATAGAGATATAAGGCTTTGATATGCTCATGAAACTTTGACAATTTGCATCCTAGAGTTCAGTAAATTGAATAAGGTTATAATCTTAAATTCTTATATATATATAACATTCAAAAATGTATTTTTATGTTTAAGTTTAATTTCAATATCTAAGAAGTTGCATCACTTATATAAATCATAACAAGAAAAAATCTCCAGCAAGTCTACCAAGAACCTATACACATATAATGTGCAAAAAACTTTAAAGGTTTTTAAAAAGACTCTTTTGTGATAAAAAAATGTTTGGGATATTCAATTTTAGATTTTTAAATAATATAAATAAAATTTATAATATTCAATTATGATGATTAAAAGTTTTTGAAAAAGAGGGTGTCAAAATTTGGTGAAACTCAATTGAGACTTTTTTCAACTTACAAAGTCATCTAGTATTCGATGAAAAACAATAAATTTCAATGAATTATGTTGTAAAATGAATTTCGATGAATTTTGAGTGACTTTAGTATGATACATAAATATTACACCTATCCAACAATCTTATTCAAATCCTTGAGACTATTATGTCATTGTTAGACTTTTCTTTCTAACCTCACACATAATTCTTTCTCTTTTTGTAGACAACGGTATAGATGATACATAGTATTTGGTCACCTCTTTCTACCTATCACAGACATTTGCAATCAAATAAAAGACGTTTTCTACTTTGTTTTAGCATTTAATCAACTTGTGTTTGACAAATTGATTGTATGCATCATCAAAAGGAGTGTCAAAAAGCATAATTTTTTTTGGATAATTCACTTTTTTTCTGTGCTCAGTCAAAACACATAAAAGCAATCTTCTACTTTATGGCAGGTAATAATTCTTATTACTTACCTGTTATATTAGTAATTCAAATGGAAAATCACAATAAAAAAATAACAAACACTACTACAAAACAGGCTTTCTACTACGGTTCTGGGCGCATTACAACGACGGTCATACGACCATAGTAGATATAGACGTCGTTGAAAAGTGCATATTTTCACTACGGTCAAGAGACCGACTTTGAAAAGCTTATTTCCACTACGGTTGCATTGAATGAACCGTCTTTGATTAAAAGAAAGAGGTGTACCACTTATAACTTTAAGGGCCTGTTTGGATATTAGCTTCTCTAGAAGCACTTCTAGAAGAGAAAAATAAAAAGAAAAAAATGAAATGAGCTTTTCCATAAGCTAAAATAAGTATTTCATTAGCTAATTTGTAGATGTCATCTCATCTTTTAGAGAAGCTACATTGGTAAGCTTCTACAAATTAGCTAATGGAGAGCTTATTTTTACTTATGGAAAAGCTCATCTCATCTTTTTGCTCTTATTTTCTTCTTCTAGAAGTGCTTCTAGAGAAGCTTACCCAAACAGGCCCTAAATGTTTGTTAAAAATCTATAAGAATAAAAAAAAATCTCTAAATTTGTAAGGAATGATATGCAAATGATATGCAAAACTTATGTAATACGTTCTGCAAAAATAAAAATGATTCTTCAAATTCTGTTTGAAAGATTTTATTC
Organism: Glycine latifolia; assembly: GCA_013407115.1. NCBI lineage: Eukaryota > Viridiplantae > Streptophyta > Magnoliopsida > Fabales > Fabaceae > Glycine > Glycine latifolia. The sequence continues at coordinate 400,168 of QARZ01041118.1, read as the reverse complement.
ACTCTCCCTAAAACTCCTCTAAATTCAACCGGAACATCCAAAAAGAGCTGATACAATTTTGTTTGGCTGCTACATACAAGACTATCTTTCCACAAATAACAACTTTCCCTGCAATAATATATTATTAAAAATTAATTATATAATTGATCACCTAATTATAATTAAAAATTCAATTGTGTCCCTTAATTATTAAAAAGTTCAATCATATCCTCTAATTATTAGAAACACTCAATTGTACCCTTTTCGTCAATTCCTTTATTTTTATAGACAGAAATAGATATTTCACATTAATTGCTAATAAGATTGAAGATAACCGATGTTGACATCCTTATTTAAGATTGTGACTTTTTTACATCCGTTTCTCATTCAACTGATGTTAAAAGACAATTCTAGATCAATTTCAAATATAACCGATAATGTCTATTTACAAAAACTTCCATCTATCAAACTAACGAAGATGATAGAAAGAGTGTAATTGTAATGATTTAAACAATTAAAAGATCTGATTGAACTTTTTAATAATTGACTCAATTGAATTTTTAACTACAATTAAAGAACCAATTGTATAATTTAAATCTAATAAAAATTCAGATGGTTCAAGTTATAGGTATGAAGCTGATGTTATTCCTTATATTAAGATTTATAAGATGAGTACACACGATAACAAAAATAACTTATCAGTAACAGGATAACTATTTTCCACAAAAGCAAGCGGCTCTATCCAATCCTACAAAGAATTATTGCATCTCTATACAGTAACTACTATGATACAAGAGTAAATGAATTCTTTGCAGTACCAAATGGCCGAAACAGATATACAGTTGTATTTTTCTTTCCAACATCAGTGCCAAATGTTGGTCCTTGCACCATGCAATCACCATGGAAGTGGATTTAGGCAACATTCTTCTGGTTTAGAGGAGCCAGCAATCAATTCCATAACCACAGGCAAAGACAAAAAAAAAGTTCAGGAAGCTATACACAAAGTAAATGCTTTGATGGTTAATTTGTCAAAATATCTTATCTACGGTTAACATTTGTTTCTCATGTGGTGAGACTTGGCAGCTAAGAGCGCTGTTGAACCGACAGTTGTTGGCCGCAATGATCTCTGTCGCACCATATCACAAAACTTAGGATCCTTAATCTTCCCTTCATACCTTATCCGTTGCACTATTTCATGATACATCGGAAAGAACTGCATCCGAATTGCTGCATATGAGAAGTATGGTATAAGGGTGGTGATCACCACAAAGAATGTCACAATCCAATAGGAAGGGGAAGGAGCAAGAGCTTCAATGAAGACTTTGTAAGCATTTGTAGAAAAGTAGGGGGGCATTGCTCCATATACCAGGAGAAAAAGATACCACAAAAGAATGGAACCCCAGATGAAAAAATGTTGGATCATGGTGAAGAAACTTATAGCTAGTGCCATTTGCAGGTTTATAACCCAAACTACACAAGTATACATTACAGCTCCCAGTATATCCTTTCCAGCAGTTCTCCCCTCCACATCGAAGGCCTGGAGCTCCATCGCTTTTGTGCAGAAGAAGAAAATTATTAAGGCACTGATAAATCCATTAAGCATCCAGCTGAGTATTCGACGCCAGCTGAAAAGAACATTCTGTACTCCTTCTTGATATAACAAAGGAAACTGCCACATTAACAATGAATCGTCATCAGAGAAGCAAACAAAGGAACCCCATGTCAATCAAATCAATGCTCACTGTATTTTTCTTCAGATACAACCAAGGGGGATCTACCTAGGCTTTAATATATGTGACAGCAGTGTTTCCAAAACTATGGCCACCCTTAGAACTGAAGTAATCCAATCAAAATCAATTAAATTTAGTAAATATAAATTGGACTCATTCATTCAGTGGAAAGTCAAAATGGCTTCATGCTGAATTATAGCAGATAAAGTACAAAGCCGTGACCGTTAGGCACAATATAGGTTTTATTAAAGTACAAGTATGGTGTACAACTTGCTGTGTTGACTTCTATGTATATTATATTTAGTGGATAATAGTGTAATACATTGTAATACATCATTCTTTCGTCTCAGCAAGTAGTCTTATAGTATTCAATATGAACCAATGCTCCATGCAGCAAAACAAACTACCAGAAGTTCATTAACTAGCCAATGCTCAACTATAACCAACAGTGTCCAGATGAGCTTCTTAAGTAATCCAAATGACCAAAGCCAAAATCAATGAGGCCTGAAGCTAGGTAGGTATTTTGCAATCATGGTACTACACAGATTTTTAAGTATTTATTTTATTTTTCTCTTATATGTGCAATCGATTTAATAACAGAGCAATAGTGAATTTTCATTTCACACCCACTAGCAAAGATGACCCACATATCAGATGGCTAGAAGAAACTGACCTTCAGGCAGTATCAAGCAGATACATCCTGATCAAATACCCCAAGTGCAATCACAGGAAGTGACGAAAAGAAAACATTATAGAGAGACAAAAACCAGTCGTTGTATGCAGGTTGTCCAGAGAAGGATGCATACACCTCATATAAGAATAGAGTAAAACCAAATGTGATATTCTTGTAGAAAAAATAGCATATCTGCCAATGAAAAAATTATTTGAATGTCAGCTTTACTATACATTTTAGAACAACTCTACAATGTTTAAATATAATCTAATTGTAAGCATGGTAAATACCATAGATGAGATCCTCCGGTAACACCAATGTCCATGCACCAGAAGTAACTGTTCCAAATACCGGAATTGTGCAATTGCAATATCACTAGACATGACTGCCTGGGGGATTGAGAGAATGAGACAGAAAATATTGTTTAGAAAATCACATGTACAAGTTAAAATCAATAAAAAAACGAAAGAATATTTTGTGAATTTTCCCATTACCTGCATTCCTTCAACACCACTTATACCAACCCCTATATCTGCTTCTTGAAGCATTCCCACATCGTTAGCTCCATCACCAATAGCTAATGTTGTTTTCCTGGCTCCAGATTTGACCAATCTAGTGACCTTTAAGAGAGGAACAAGAAAAATCGCTACTGAAAGCTTAGCTAACCAGAATCATTATCACAATTAGAATATTATAAACAAAGAACAGATTGAAAAAGTACCATTGCCTTCTGCTTTGGTGATGAGCGACAGCAAATAACAGACGCACAGCGAATCGCAAGCTCCAGAAACATGTTCTTCATATTATCTTCTAATGCATAAACAAGTGATTTTCCATCAATAATCAGAGCAAATGCCTGATGAGAGCTCCCTCTGTACGCAGTGAGTTGTGCAGCACCTTCAGATATCTGAAGGAGTACACTTTGCCTTGATGCCTAAAAGATGAATTTGCATAAATAATATGAACAAATTTTCAAATCTACGGCATCAGTACTAAGACACTAATCCACCAGCAATCACAAATTCAAACGATGCTAAGGCAAGTTTTAAGGTGAAAAAATAAATGGAAAGAAACAAACTCAAAGTACCAATCAATATCACACAACTCAAAGTACACAGGCATGCATTGCATTTCTTATACCCTCTGAAATAGAAGAGAAAATGTTATATGCTAATGCAGTTACTGAAATTTTTAATATTGCATTCTCAATCTGTTTTGTTCAAAAACATAGAATGAAATATAAGTTCAAATAGCCAGCAATATAAACTATAAAGCAGATTAAGCTGACATGTCAACTACGCTTAAGAGGATGTCACTGGAATATTCCAATGTTGAAGAAAACCAACTTATTAGCATGCTTGCTAAAACATTTTACTAGAAATGCAAGCTAAATCATGATAGATAAAAACAAGACTAAGGTATGAAGTTTATTTTACCTTTGCAATAGCCATCTTGTCTCCATCCTTCTCTAGTGCTTGAATTTCTGGACTATCCAAATGAATTATAATCTGCTTCATTCCTTGTCTAAGCAAACTACAAGCAAAACTGCAATGGACTATTTATGTCAGATAACATGGAATAATACCCATAATAAAAAAGGAATTATCAGAATATAATACCCAATATTGATTGCAGTCTCCATTTTATCCCCAGTCAAAACCCAAATTTTAATTCCTGCTCGGGCAAGCTTGTCAATGCATTCAGGAACCTAGCAAACAACACGAGAGGCATCACTTCCAGTCCTGCTCCAATGAATAAATCTCTCTAAGTAAAACATGTAAGTTTATTCTAACTCACCCCATCTTGGAGCTTGTCCTCTACAGCAGTGGCACCAAGAAGAATTAGGTTCTTCTCAATCTTTTCCGATACTTCCTCAATCAGTATATCCTGATCAGAGCTGACTAAATTCTTTGCCTTAGAGAATTTATTATTAAACTCCTTGTATTCTTCTGCATCAAGTTCACGATAGGCCAGTATAAGGGTTCGTAGACCTGCATCAGCATACTCATGCACATGCTCCATGGATTTCTCTTCAAACTCCCTCCCATTCTTGGCAAGCCTTTCAAACATGATGCTGCATGAAAGCATCACTCATAAGGGTGAAACACACAACAAATGTTGTAAATCAAAACCATTTGAGGTTACAAGCAAGTTATCACAAACCTGTCTGCACCTTTGCAGAGAAGCAAAATTTTCCCTTCTTCATCTTCCACTATCACTGACATTCGCTTCCTTGAGCTATTGAATTCTAAAACATTGAGAAGCTTGTACTTCCTGCTAAAAGAAACTATTTACTGAAAATCTGTATGATTGACATGCAGAAAGAAATCCTGAAACGTAGTAGCTATAAACAATAACCAAGTTGGGTATACCTCATTTAGAAATATTAGCATTAGGTTGCATGAATAAAGTGAAGACAACAATATTAAATAGTAAGAAAATTATGCAGAAAAAAATATGATGTGGACACAATTTAAATTTTTTTTTTCATATTTATGTATTTGAAAACAATCTAAAGACTTTGGGAAAAACAGGTGCAAGAGAAAAGTACAAAGTCGCCTATTTTATGAGCAGCTACTGTAAACTGATCATGTGCAGATGACTAGACCAACATCAGATAGTATAAGGTTCTATTTACAGCTCTTTTTATTGAAAAGTACTTACTGTCATTAGATGACAGTAATTATAAAATTTCATGTGCCCTTCTTAAAGAGCATCCATCCTAAAGCTTTGCATATACTTACACGATGAAAAATGTAGCTAATAGAAGTCATATTCAAGAATTACTAAATAAACAAAACAATTGATAGCTTGAAACAACTGACCTTTCAACTTTCTTGCGAGAAACTGGATCCAACTCATATGTCGATAAACTAGTCTGACCCCTTTTGTAGAATTCAAAACCAAGTTCTCTTGCTGCAATCACAAATGCTGCTTCATCTGGGGATTCAGCCTCATATGAGACATTACCTGTGTCTTCATCCACTTCTGGTATGGCTGTATGACAGACTGCCAATAGGCGAAAAAACTTCTGGATAACATCTGCATGAGGCTCATTAACCCAGTTTCCATTTGTTATTCTTTCATCAGCAAAGTTAATACCTTTAATGAATGCCCTTTTATCTAGCGAACCCCTAATGTTATCTGCTTCTGATTCAATATCATGCTCATGAATTGATGGTGAACCTTTTCTTCTATCCATGGCCTTCTCAACCTCTGTAGCACCATGGCCATAAGCTACCCCAGCAATTGAACATTTAATGAACTCCATTGAGTTGCAGGTAAGAGTTCCAGTCTTATCAGAAAGTATTGTATCAACTTGGCCAAGCTCCTCATTCAAGTTTGAAGTACAAGCTCGAGCTGGTTTGTCTGCTTCCTTGTAGTACATATGGATATCTTGATTGATGAAAATGCTCTGAAGGACTTTGACAATTTCTACTGACACATACAAAGAGATGGGAATAAAGAACCCATATAACATTAAGGCTGTCAAACAATGAAATAAAGCAGCAGCAGCTGGTCTATTTGGATCAAAGAAAACAGTAGAATCATCTGGTCTTAATTACCATCTTTCCATCAACCCATTTTGAAAGTCATCTTTAGTTGCAATGCCAAAGAAATAGATCCAACAAATGCCATTAGGAATAAAATACAAAACAAGAAATAGATGACTCTGTCCATCTTCTTTTCAATTCTGCTTCTTTTTGAAGGTGGGTCAGTAGAATTTTGAATGACCTTAGTGTCATGACCGATGAAAATGACAGCTCCAAAAATGTAGTCTGTATTACAAAGTTTAGAGTCTCGGAGAAGAAGCTGCTGAGGAGAAAGGGCATAATTTTTCTCTTCAAACTCCATGCTCCCAACAAATGAGTACAAATTTGCATTTGGATCTTCACATTTCACTGTAGCTTTAAAATTTAGGAAGTTGAGATCCTCCTGTAAGGAAGAAGTTACCTCTAACCCTTGTTTTAACTTTAAATTTGTCTCCCCATCCAAGTTCATGGTCTCAACATAGCAAACTGCATCGTCATAACTGGATGAAAGTAACAGGAGGTCAGCTGGGAAGAACTCATCCTTCTCAACCTTCACTATATTCCCCACCCTCACATTCTTCCATGCAGTATATTCAAAAATACCATCAGCTTTATGCACTTTAACTCTTCTATTGTTCACCTCAATATCCTGCAGAAGTATTCAACAAGAAAAATTATATACACAGACGCCATAGCTTGTCACCAAAATCAACCTTTTTCTTCGCTTTCCTCCTCTTTTTGTTATCATATATTCAGAACTAAACTATTGTTGCTTTAGAACTTTGGTATATTATTTTAATTCCATGCAAAATGTTAGAGTAGAAAGAAATAAATTTTAGGGGGGAAAAAAAGGAAATTGACAGAGATAAACATTGTTGTAGCACTAACAAAATTTAACATCCCTCCCTGCCATTTTGGACATTTTGGTTTCCAACCATATGCGCATGTAGATCAAATTATCAACAATATTCTAGTCTGGTAACAAAGTCAAGTTGTAGTGGGAGATATTATTTTGCAATATGCAAGTAACACATCATAGAATACAGTTCAATGTTGGCACCGATTAAAAATAACACTTTACATTTGATATAATACACGAAAACACACTAAGGGTTGGTTTGAACAGACCTCCTCAAATATTTTGAGGGTTATTAACTTATTATCACTTGTAGTTTAAACTTGGAGGATTCAAAGCCTTTAACAAAAAGTAGAAATGTGCACGAACAAACAACTTATTAACTGCATTCCACCCCTTCCAATATTACCAAGAAACTAAACAGAAGAGCAAAACGGTTAAGAAAAATGACAGTATAAGAAGAAACTCAACCGAACAAATAGGTAAGCAGAATATAGCACCTGTTTATTCCGGCGCCAGTCTTCAATACCTTCTTTCACCATGGTTGCCCCAATAACAATAATCAGTGGAAGGATAGCACTGACAGCAGTGTATGGAGCAAGTTTTGAGAAGGCCAAGATGCCAGTGACCAAAAAATAGAAGTTTGCCACTCTCCTAAACTGTTCAAACAAAGATTTGGGAAAGAAAGTGACAATAGTATATTTTGTAGATCTGACTGAATTGTCTGCAAAATTCTTAACACCATCCTCAACAAAGCTATCTGGCTCGTTGCAGAACACCACTCTGGAATAACCTTTTCCTCCAATCTGTGAATGATGATCTCCCTCAAAAGATGCCTTGCAGCATGCAAATGAGTAGATCTTGCTTAAACGCAGCTTCCTCCTTCTGCCACCACTCATTCTTTATATCCTTTTATCCCACTGATAAACAAAATTTAACACAACATCAAGACACAGAAGAAACACTTGCTCTTCCTAGGAGCAACCCTTCACTGCCATTGCCAAAACTAGGATTCAAAATGGCAACTTTTCCCAACCCCAAATCTCAAAGCAGGCTCAACTCACAACAACACTTTCTATATAATCCTAAACTCACGGCATCTTCAAAAACAACCACCATTAACTACTGCACAAATACCCCGGAACTTGGTAACTCGTGACACAAGTACCAAGTAAAACTTAAATAACAAATAAAGCAAGAAACGGATACTAAACCCCAGAAAGGTTCCCACCAGAAGAAGCTCAAAAACCCAGTAATTTAATAAGCAATGAGCAACAAAGAAACTAACCCAAATACTAATAAAATAAAACTAATAATTGAGAGACAATTTTTAAATAAAAAGAGAGAGAGAGAGAGAGAGAGACGGGTAGAGGAACATGGAGAGTTATGAAGAAAATGATGACACAGGTTGAGACAAAACAAGCGATGGACACAACCCACAGCAGAATCTGGCCTGCAATCTGTACAGTGTAGTGAACACCAATGTGAAATCAACAACGAAAACACACTCCCAGCGAGCCCAAAACACCAGAAAATTATTGGTGTGGCAAAGAGAATAGCCAAGAAAAAGGAATAATAAAAAACAAAACTGCAGATTTGAACGGAGAAGAAGAAGTTTTGAACAGAGACTTCAATTATTAGATCTCACATTGGAACTCTGAAAGAGACAAGCATTTCCCTTTCCCAGCGTAACAATGACCAATTCAAATTGGCTTATATTTTTTTTCCAGAAACCTCAGTACCATGTCAAAACCTTTTTTTTTCTTTTCCGGATATAACAAACAAAACGCTAAAACGTTAACACAGATTTCCACGGAAAACGAACGTGCAGAAGCACATCCTCTCTCTCTCTCTCCTATTTCGCGGGAAAGATATGAATGAAGCTAGTCTTGTGTTTGCTGGGTCAATGGTGGTGACTGGGTGAGTAGCAGTAGAAGTGTCTCTTTCGCTCACTCATTTCTCGTTATATACTTCTCATAACAAACTTCATAAAAGAAAAACAAAAAAGACATTTTTGTATAACAATAATCTGGTATCAAATCGAAATCCCGAAACCAAAGTCATAACAACGTCTGACTAAAAGACAGAAAACGGAATGGGGGCTTTCCGTTTTTATTTTTAATTTTAATTTCGTTGTTTAAGCGAAAATTGACTTACCTAATTCAAGCACAAACCGGTGTGATTTTTTTTAATTGCAGAAGCAGACAGAGAATCCAGAGAGAGAGAAATGTCGTGTATAATTATTATTACTGTGATGAGCTGAAAAAAATGGAGACATGGAATGGAAGAGGTTTCCTTGAGTTTTTGACTTGCTAATTTTGTGTGTGTGTGTTGTTAAGTAGCATGAGATGCGCCGTCATGGCGGGCAAACGTTCTGCCAGGCTATATAATGGGGGTTTAGAATCTTTAGATTATTAAAAGATCTATGTTTTGGTACATGGTTACAAAATATTGAATCAAGAGATCAATGGGTTAAAGACTCATGAATTCTCTAATCCGATAATTTAGTGATATCTTTAAGATAAAACAAAAACAAAAATGTTTGATACACAACTTATATTATCTTAGTATTTAGAATAAATATAAGTATTAGATAAAATTAGTTATAGAAATAATTGAAAAATATAAATGATAAAAAAAATAAAATTATATTTTATTTAAAAATATAATTATAAAATTAAATAAATATATTAATAAAAATAAAAAATATAAAAAATTAGAAGCTAATATTTTAAAAATATAATTTTGAGTAATATTTTTAAAAATATTAGAAATTATTTAACAAATAATCAAACAAAATTTTCAATTATTTAAAAAAGTTAAAATTAATTTAAATGTCTATCAAATATAGCTTTAAGTATAATAGGGTTTACGAGCAAAAATGAAAGCTGCCAGGGAAGTGTTTAAATTGAAGACTTATTCATGTATATTTCTTTAGGAATTATATAACTATAATTGCATGCAATGACAAGCCAAGCAAGGGACAATGAAGACACGAACCAAGGGAAAGCATAAAAAGGAAAGGAAGGAAGACGAGAATATTTATTTTTGTTCTTATTTGAGGAAAAGCAACGAATAATGAAATCTCGGACTTCGGTACTTAACGAAGCAAGGCAATGAAGAAGAGTAAATAGTATAAGAACTTAAAAGATGGTAAAGAGAACCTTTTTTTCTCAAGAGTTTGTTTCTTCTTTTTGAAAACTTTTGGATAAAAGATTTATATTTGAAGCCAAACTTGTATTTTTAGTATTGTGCATTCGGAATAAATATTTATTTTATAGCAAATAGATGTTTTAATATAGAAATTATATTTAGATTTACATTGAAAGATTATTTTTTATCGTTCGCACATTTCAAAAGAAACTAATGAAATTTAATATAGAGATAGAGATACAAAAAATGATAAAATGAAAGAATAGATGGTTATATTAAAAATGTCAAATATACAGGAAAGAAATTGAGATACTTTTTTTACGATTATTTGAGATGGTTGAAAGAATCATTTAGTTTTGCTAATAAGGAATAGTGTGTTAAATACACTTCCAAATGAAAAAATAATAATATTAAAAATGTATAATTAAAAGAGAAAAATGATTATATATTAATAATATATAAAATTTTATACATTCATTCAATTATAACTTATCATACTTTGTTAACTTTTTAAATAATTATCTTAAATAATTTAAATCCTCCATCCTTGAAAACTATTTTACACTCTTTGGACATTAAACTCTAATTAAAAGAGTAAAAAAATGAGAGTGTCACTTTAATCTATAATTATAAATTTGAGAATTCTTAAGAGATTCGGAATCCACCTTACGTTTCAAGAGAAACTTTAAGCTTTAGAGTACGTGAGGTACATGGAGTGGGGTTTTTGGACATATTAGGTTTAGTTTCAAATCATAATTATATTATTATAATGAATATATTTTTTGTAACTGAATTTTTCCATTTAACATGTTTTAAATAGTTACATAATTTGTTGAGGACTTTTAAATTTTGAATCTGTACATCTATAATTATTATTATTATTATTATAAAATTGAGAATCCAAACACATGTATGAAGTACAAATGTCATTCAGTGGTTACTTCTCAAGCTTCGGATGTCACATATCATCATAGTGTTTTGTGGTTGGTTGGTTCAGTTACAAACCATATTTATATCCATATAATTTGAATTTAAATTAACTAATTAATATATTAGGAAAATAAATCAATCATAATAAATGTTGGTATATAACGAATAGTTTTGGAGAACAAAATCATTAAATAATGTATTCTAGTTTTCTTCCTAAATTTAGATGCTCAAAATAATAAAAAAAATCTTTAATTGCTTTTGGAGAACAAAATCATTAAATCATGTATTTTCTTCCTAAATTTAGATGCTCAAACTAAAAATAAAAATTCTTTAGTTGCTTTTGGAGAACGATTTTATAAAGGATTTTATACGTTTTGCATATGAATTTATATATATTCACTATCATGCAATCTATTAGTCTTAATTACTTTGTGAAATTGGCAAATTTTTAAACATTCTAAAGGATTTATTTATACATTTTTTTATTTTCTTTTAAAATTTCCTTAATTGCTTTTGGAGAAGGATTTTATAAAAAAAAAAAGTTCGGTATAAGAGAGCATTGGATTTAACAATAATAATAATAATAATAATAATAATAATAATAATAATAATAATAATAATATAGATTTGTTTATTTCAATTACAAATGTATCTTTTTTTTTATTTTCTTATGTTTTCTCTCATTTTTTTAGTGCATTATGGGTTAAGTTTCTTTTTTCTTTCTCTTTTTAAGTTTCTTATGTTTTCATTTATTAATATAAAATTGCTTTAAATATTTGAATTATTTGATATAACTACACAATTATGAAAGTATTATTATTTCTATTAGTATTATGTTTTTCAAATTTTCAAATAACATTAAAAGATTGCTTCTGAACGGAAATTTTGATTATTAAATAAATTCCAAAAAATATGCATCATCTCCACATTTCAAATGGTGACTTTTGCTCACTTATTTTAAATTCCGCAATTCTAAAATTTATTAGTGAATGCACCATCATAACCTATTGAGCATGCTTGTAGCTCTGGCAAAGATATAACCCAACAAAAGGAGGGTTTAAAAAAAAGGTCACTCATTTGTTTTCTCTCAAATGCTTATTTTTTTTATTCGTTTTTTTTTTCTCTTTAACGTAAAGACAGATCCTACATTCATTATCAACATTTCTTTCCTTTTGTTGTGTTAGTTTTTCTCTCTTTAACGTAAAGGCAGCCCCTACATTTTTGTTTTAGTTTTTGTTGTGTTTTTTTCCAATGTATTATTAGTATTTATTTTTATTAGCTAAGGCGTTTGTAATGATTGTGGTAGCGACAAAAAAAGTTCAAATATGACGGATTTTCTGCAATTGGTTACGATAATACAAAATAAAGATATTGATTTTGACTATAGATATATGATAGTGGTTTGAGATTGTTAAAGTGATTTTGTTTTTTTTTTTTTACCATGTTTTCTACTTTTACTCTTTTTCTATTTTTTATTACTTTTTTTTTCATCCTTTAGTTTTCAATTGTAGATGGTCGGCATAGAAGGTGATTGTACCTCTAAGGAGGGGGAGGGGAAGAGAGATGGTTGTATATTTTGAAAAAAGAAAAGTTTTTTCACTTATTAAGTGGCTCAACTTTATACATAAGAATGTGGTACAAAAATATTGATTTTGGCTATATAGACATGAATAGAGTTTTGGGCAAAAGAACTTAAATAATATTTTTTTAAAATTATTTATCAATTTGGGGCTGTTTCAAACTTATTTACCAAAATGGGGCACTCAAACACACATAATTTGGGCGTGTTTGAGTAGTATATATGCCCCCAAAAATTAACTTTTTATCATTCTTACTATTTCACATTTTCTCTAAAAATTTGTTAGCCTTCTCTCTAGAGCTTGTGAGTGAATTATTTCTGAAGTGAAGATCTGCCAACAAGTAAGTGAATTTAATAATTTTGCATATTATTTAATCTGTTATATTTTTTAATTAGAAAATTGTTAGGGCCATATGAAATTGTTAGTGATGTAGGTATTTTTTAATAAAATAGATGTTAAGTTGGTTTAGTGTTTATGGTGGTTAGGTTAATGGTTTAGTGTTTAGGGTGTGTGGATTAGGGTTTAGGGTTGATGGGGTTTAGGTTAATGGTTTAGTGTTTAGGGTGTTTGGATTAGGGTTTAGGGTTGATGGGGTTTAGGTTAATGGTTTAGTGTTTATGGTTAAAGGGTTGGGGTTTAGGGAGTTTGTGTTAGGGTTTATGTTTGAGTGTTGAGGGGTTTGGGTGTGTGGTTTATGGTTTAGGGTTGATTGTTTATGTTATTCTGTTTAGGGTTTAGGATTTATGTGCGTGGTTTAGGGTTGAGGGTGTTTGTTAAATGGTTCATTGTTTAGGGTTTAGGGTGTTTGTTTTACGGGTTTAGGCTTAAAGGGGTGGAGTTCATGGTGTTTAGGGTTTAGGATTTAGGGTTGAGGGTTAGGGTGTGTGGTTTATGTTTAGGGTTGATTGGTGATGGTATTCTGTTTAGGGTGTAGGGTTTATGTGTTTGGTTTAGGGTTTAGGGTGTAGGATTTCGGGTTTCGGGTGTTTGTTTTGTGGATCATTGTTTAGGGTTTAGGGTGTTAGGTTTAATTAATTTGATAGGATAATTATTTGTAATGTTTTGTGAACCAAAGATAATTTTTTTTAATTTAAATTTTCATTTGTTTTTTTAAAGATACTCATTAGATGGTGAGCCCATGGATCCGGCGACCCATGTTATCCCTACCCCGTATAAGTGGGGTGTTTTGCGTAGGCGTACTTAGCGCACCCACGTTTCACAAGCTGTGTGGAATGAGGACACAGCTTGACTGTTGAAGACTCGACGAGGTAAAGTAACGGCGGGGCCACCTCACGATGATATACCTGACATCGTTGGTGATATGTTGAGAAATGCTGAGTTTCTACATGTCGCACGCATGCGACATATTCAGGTATGCAAGTAGGAAAAAAGTAAACAATTTTTTTATATAACTGTACATATGAATTGATTAGTTTTTTTTTTAGATCGATCATGCGCTTATTAGTGCTCTGGTTGAGCGGTGGAGACCAGAGACTCGTACCTTCCATATGACGCAGAGAGAGATGACCATCACGTTGGAAGACGTGACTGGTATTTTAGGATTGCCCACCGAGGGCAAAGTCGTTACAGGAGTCACCGTAGCGGACTGGGACCCCATCATTGAGGAGGTTTTTGGGCATGAACCTCAGGAAGATACCGAGCTTAAAGGTGGATATTTGCGTCTGTCTTTCTTTGATAGACATTTTATGTACTGGGGTGAGGTAGTTCCCGATTTGGTCATCGTGAGGCGCTTTAAGAAGGCGCACATTGCGCGCCTTATTGGATCATGGCTGCTGAGCAACAGATCCGGGGGGAGCATGGTCGCGGTGCGTTACGTCCCATTTCTTGCTGGGGACTTCGAGGATATTGGAGGATACAGCTGGGGCTCTGCGGTCCTTGCACATTTGTTTAGACAAATGTGCGAGTGTACTGATCCACGCAGAAGTGACATTGGTGGATGTCATATGCTGCTTCAGATGTGGGCATGGCTGAGATTCCCACTAATTGCTCCAACTATTTTGCAGCCTACTCACCCGGAGTGGCATTTCGGTCACCGGTATGTAGCTAGTATATTTTATTTTTTAACAATTCTTGGAATTCAGTCTTATAGTATTCTAATGTCAGTTATTTTGAAATAATGTTTAATGCTTTAGGCCGGTTTCGAGCACACGAGCTGCTCTGGTTCGTGTTGCCATAATCTTGCCGTTAGTAAAGTGATACATTGGTTGACATTTAGACCTAATTTTTGTCGTATCTTCTCATGCAATTCACTTAGTGTTGAGGTTCGCTTGATACAGGTTGACCTTTTCGTCCCTTCAAAAATAGCACATCTTTGCCCTTCAACTTTCCTTCCATTAAAATATAAGACAACACGAACACAATCACTACTTGAAATCATTTCTTGCCGTAAACAAAAACAGCTTCAAATATCAATAAGCAATACAAAATGATAGGAGATTTAGAAAGTAAGATGTGAAGAAATGGCTCAGGACAAGTCTGTTAAATAGAAATAGGGTACTGAAACACGCCTAATTTGGGTGTGTTTAAACACGCCTAAATCAGGCGTGTTTGAGTGCCTTATTTTGGTAAATAAGTTTGAAACAATTCCAAATTGGTAAATAATTTTAAAAAAAAATATTATTTAGGTTCTTTTGCCTAGAGTTTTGACATTGTTGAAATGATTTATTTTTATCATGTTTTCTACTTTTGCTCTTTTTCTATTTTTCTTATCCCTTACTTCTTTTTTTCCCTTTAGTTTTCAATTGCAAGTGGAGGGAATAGAGGGTGATTGTGCCTCAACACAGGGAAAGAAGATGGTTGCATGTTTTTGAAAAAAAAAATGTAATTTTTCACTTGTTAGATGTTTCAACTTTATAAAATATTAAGCAGTTTAATGTTTACAGATATTTTTATTTACTTTAATTGCACAATCAATTAAAAAATATTCTTTTGCAAATAAAAGGTCTGCAATAATTCAAAATCTTTGGTTTAGGAAAATAATTTTATTTACTCTTTTATTTTCTGTAACATAATTTATCCGATTAATATGTCTGGACATTTGAAATTTAAAATTCTTTTTGGGTGAATTTTAAATAAAGCTGTTAAACATATTGTGCTTT